>MU382683.1:0-238623 GCA_022495115.1 Xylaria castorea
TATATAACTTTTATATAGCTTAGCTAAATTAAAATTATATTAGTTTAAAACTTATTATTAATATTATTAAAAAAAGCTTAAAATATAAATATTAACGTATAACTTATACTTTTTTTTTATATATAATAATTTAAAAACTTTTAAAATAACTAAAATATAAACAAATAATATTTTTAGTTTTATAACATTAAACTTTTTAATATGTAAAAAAAAAAAGCTTAAATAAGCAAAATTTTATATAAAGCTAAAAAAAACATTATTTTTTAATTATTTAATTAAGTTTAATAATAAAAAGATTTTTTTATATAAAAGCAAAATTATTATAACTTAAAAAAATTAAACTAAAAATTTAGCTAAAATTAACTTTTGTATAAAAAGTTTTATTTAAGCTTATGTTTTTTAACAAGCTTATAATATATATATTAATAACATATATTAACTAAAAGCTACGTATAATTTAGCTATAATAGCTTAAATAATTAAGCTATAATTATATAACATTAAAGCATTAAACAAGCAAATTATATAGCAAAAAAACAATTTAACTAAAAAGCTTATATTTATTTTATTTAATTTTTATTATATAAAACTATTTATTTTTATAAACAGCTTTTTTGCAAATAATATAAATATAACTTTTTAGCTTAGCTTTATTATTATATTTATAGTTAAAACTTATACGAAAAACTTAACAAACTTAAACTTCGAAATTAAAAACAATATTATATACTAAAATTTAAGCAAATATAAACGTATTATATAAAACGTTTTAGTTAGCAAGCTATATAGCATAATTAATAAATTTAATAGTGCGATTGCTTTTTATATAACTTTTTAAAAAATTATAAAAGCATTTAACTTATTTTTTATACTTATTATATTATGCTTAAACTCGAAATTATTGTATAACTGTTTAGTTAAGCTAAAAATAATACAAAAAAAAAAACTAATAATTAATATTATGTTTTTTTAAAAATTGTATAAAAAAAAAAAAATTTTTAAAGTATAATAAATTAATAGCAAAAATAATTTAACAAATATATTTATTAAGCATGTTTTAAACTAAGCGCTAAAAACTTTAGTTTTTATTAACAAGCTATTTATATAAGTTAAAGCATTTATTAAAAAACTATAAAAAGTTATATATAATAGTTTAAAATATTTTGTACAATAGCTTAAAGTATTTTATATAATAGTTTAAAGCATTTTATATAATAGCTTAAAGTATTTTATATAATAGCTTAAAGTATTCCGTATAATAATTTAAAATTATATAAAAGCAAATGTTATATATAAGCATAAAAAAAAATAAAAAAAGCAAAAAACTTATAAAAACTTATATTTATACTTTAAAAAGCTTAAACAAAAAAAACTACTTTAAAAAGCTTAACTAAAAACTATTCCAAAAAGCTTGAACAAAAACTACTTTAAAAAGCTTACGCAAAAACTACTTTTTTTTTTTTTTTTTTAACAAAAATTTAACTATAAATAAAACAACAAGCTTTATATAAGCGTTAAACGTATATATTATATATATTACTTTAAAAACTAAAAATTTAATAATAAGCTTTAAAAAGTATACTATTATAGTTATAGCAGCTATTATATAAACTGTTTTAGTACGAACTAGCTATAAAACTATTATAACTTTAAACTAAAATAGCTTAAAAATAGCTTTTATAACAAATAAGCTTAGCTTAAACATTAGCAAAATTGTTGTTAAACAATATTTTAAAAATAATATTATAAAAAAAAGTAGTAGTAATAATACTTTTTTTTTGCTACTATATAATAAAACAGATTAATAAGCAAATATAACATATTAAACAACGTTTGTACAAAAAAAAAAAACAAAAATATATATACGTTTATATAAAAAAACTATATAAAAGCTTAATAAGCTAAGGTTTTTATAAAAAAGCAGTATATTTTTATAGTACTATTATTAATTGTATAAAAAAAGTTATTAAACTAAGCAACTTTGCTAAATAAAGCAAGCATAAAACGTAAGCAAGCAAAAAGCGCAATAAAAACAACAGTAGTTATATTACTACTGCTGCTAATAATGCTGCTTAAGCTATTATTAATACAACTTTTATAACAGCTAAAAAACTTTACGTATAACAATAATAATAATAATAATAGTAATAATAATAATAGTAGTACTACTGCTGCTAATACTATTATTGCTACTATTGTTATTACTATTGTTATTATTGTTGTTATTATTACACAAGTTATTGTTTTAAAGTTAGCATAACTTTAAAATAATAGCTAAAAGTATACGTATAATATATATATATATATATATATATACATGCGCGTTTAAAAAAAAAGAAAAAAAGAAAAAAAAAGAAAAAACTGCATAAAAAGATTTTATTTATATATAAAAGCAGCAAATTTTGCACTTTTTTTTTAATAATATACGTTTTTAATAAGCTAAAACTAAAAGCAGTTATAGCTTATTTTTTTCTTATTTTTTTTACGTATAAACTATTTTTTTAACACATAGTTATACAATATACGTATAATAAACAAGTTAAAAAAGTTATTTAAAATTAGCAGTTTAACATATTATTAAGCAATTATATTAGCTATAAAGTAGCTGTACGCTATAGCTTATACTTTTTTTGCGTTTAAAGTTTTTTAAGTTTTATTTATAAAACAATTGTACAAAAAAATATTACAGTTAAAAAAAAAAAAGCTAATGTTAAAACATTAGTGTTAACTATGTGTAAAACTTTTTGTACAACTGTTTAAATAACTTGTTAGCTTAATTAAGTAAGCAGTATACGTACGCAAAATTTTTTGCTTAAGCAGAAAATCTTGCGTACAAAAGCTTTACTTTTCCTTTTAGTAAAAAACAGGATTAATATATAAGTTATTTATTTTATACGTTTTGTTTACGTATAATATTATACTTTTAGCTATTTAACAGTTTTATTTAATATATTTTTTTTAAAGTATACGTAATTTATAGCAAAATATATTATAATTAATAGCTTAAAAGCATTTTTAATAATAAATATTTTTGCTTAGTTTTATAACATATATTAATGTTTAATATAATTTTAGTTAGTTAATTAAGCTAAGTTTTAATAAATATTATGTTTTTTTTTATAGTTTACTTATAACAATTATTTTTTATTTTTTTAATTATTCGTTTAATAAAGCTTACTAAGTTAACATAAATAACTAGTATATAAATAATATTAGTGCTTTTTTAAGTAAATTTTTGCTAAACTACTCGGTTAATAAAATGTTTTTTATTATTATAGTAAATAATGCTTAACTATTTAAAAATTAATATAAGTTTTAATTTTTAAGTGCTTAAAATAAATAATAATATAAAAAACTTAGTTAAGCTAATAAAAATGTTATAAATATAATAATTTATAACTATTAAAATATATTTGTGTTTATTATACGCTAATAAGTTAATAAAACTAAAAAAGTTTATTTTAACTATTTGCTAAAAAGTTTAAACAACAATAGTTTTTAAAAATATAATAATAAGCTTTTTTATATTTTACTAATATATTTTATAACTAAAAATATATATTTTTATATTAATTAAATAAATAAGCTAATATATTTATTTATATAAACAATTAAATATAATAGTTTTAACATAATAGCTATAATAATTATAAGCTTATTTTAGCGCAAAAAAAACTTAAGTTTTACTAATATATAAGTTTAATTTACTAGTTTTTTTAATATAATATAGTTTTTTATTATAAAAAAAGTAATAAATTATATAACGTTTTATTTAATAATAATAGTTAATGTTATATTACTTTATTTTGTTAAACTTATTAATTAAAAAGCTAAAAATGTTTTTGTACTAAAGTGTTAAAAATTTAAAAGTTTTTAAAAACAAAACTAGCTAAATAACTTAAACGTTAACAAAAAGTAATACGTTTTTTTTTATAATTAAAATTATATTTATGCTTAAAAAGTAATTAATTGTTTTAGCATTTTTATAAATAATATTATTTTATTAAATTAATAATAATTAAAACAATCCGTTAGCAATTTTTATTAATTTTAATTTTTTTAAGCAATGCTTTATAAAAATATTATATTTTATAAATTATATAATTTATTTTGCAAAACAACTTTTTAATTTTTTTTTTGCTTGCAAAAAAACTAAAAATGTTTTATAATTAATATAAACAATTATTAAAAATTTAAAAGAAAGTATTAGCTATTTTGTTTTTATTAATGCTTTTAATATAACAAACGCTTTTTTTTTAATAATAAAGTAGCAAGTTTTAAAATTTAATAATTTATATAAAATATATATAATAATATTTATTATTTTTAAATGCTTGTTTTTAAGTTTTATATAAAGTAAAAATTTAAATATTTAAATTAACACTTTTTTTATACTAGTATTTAAAACATTTATAATAAAATAATATTATAAATTTAAAATAGTTTTATAGCATAATTTTTTTTATATAACGTTATAAATATACTTAAATATTAACTAATGTTTTAAAGTTTATTTTAATTTTTTACGTTTAACTTAGCTTTTTTATATAAATATTTTGTTTTTAAACGTTATTTTTAAAACTTAATTTATATAACTTGTTTTAAAAAAGCGTAAACAGTTAGCTTAACTTAAAATAAATTGTTTAAAAAAACTTATAAAATAAAAAAAAGCTTTAACGTTTTTAATCTTTTTAAATAAACAGTTTTTTTATTTTATAAAGCGCTTTTAATGTTGTAAGTTTAGTTATATTTTACTTTTGTTTAGTTTAAAACTAATCGTTTTTATGCTTAAAATATATATTTTAGTTTTTTTTTTAAAAAAGTAAATAAAACTAGCTACAATTTATAAAAAATAATAGTTTTTAAAAAATAAATATATATTATTAAATAATGTAGCTAAAACAAAATAGTTGTTTATAAAAATAGTAAAGCTAAAACGCTACTAAAAGTAGTACTTAAATAGCAAAAGCAATTTTTAAAAAATGTTTAAATAAACAATATAAATATTAAAAATAATATTGTTAAACTAAAAATATATATAAAAAGCACTATATAATTTTTAAGCTATTTAGTTATATAAATATATGTTGTACAAAATAATAACTATTATTTTAAACTAATTATTTATATAAACTAATATAACTTAATAACTATTTAAAGTATTAACTTTAAAAAATATTATATAGTTACTTTAAATAAGTACGTTAAAGTTTTTATTTTAGTTATATATTAACTATTGCAGTTTTAAAGTTGTTAAATTAATTAGTTTAAAGTTATAAATAACTTAAAGTTTAAAATTTTTTTTAAATAAAAAGCAAGTATAAGCAGCTTAACTAAATAACTTTTAAATAATAATGCTTGCTAATTTTATAATAAAAAATATTTTTTAAACAAAAGTAAGTTTATTATAAATATATTTAACTTGTTTAAAATAAAAAAGTTTTATAGCAAAATTTATATTAATATAATGCTTAATAAGTTTTATTAGTTTAATATTTTATAATAATAAAGTAAAACAATTATAATATTTATATACTAGTTTAACAATTTAGTTTTATTAAGCTTAAATAATAGCTAAAAGTTTAATAGTAATATTATAGTTAATAATAAACTAAATAGTAATAGTTATAAAAGTAGTAAAAATTTTACGTTTTTAATATAAATTAGCTAAATATAAAAAGTTTACTTTAAAAATTAGTTTTTTTACTAAAATAGTAAAAACGTATTAAATGTTTAAACTTATATTTAATAATAACATTAAACTTACTAATACTTTTATTTTATTAAACATATTTAATTTTTTAAATAAATATTTTTTAGTAGTTTAAACAAAATTAAAAAATAATTTTAAACTTAACTAGTATGCTATAACAGTTTTATTAAATATTAAAAATTGTTTTATATTAAAATAATAAATAGTTATAAGCTAGTTAAGCTTAACTTTTTAAACTATATACGTAGTTATAAATATATTATGCTTTTTAAAATATTAACAAATGTTATATTATAAAATAAAGTATAATATAATGTTTTTAATAATAAACAAGTAAAAAATATAACTAATTAGCATATTTTTAAAAAAAACGTTTAATAATAAAGTAATTAACGTTAAAAGTAAAATAAATGCTACTTTAAAAATAAAAATTTTATAATTGTTTTAAAAAATTTTTAAGTTAGCAAATAAATAGCAACGCTATTTAGCTAAATATTTGCAATATTTTTTTAATAAATAATTAATAAAATTTAAGTTAGCTTAACTTAGTAAATTAAAATAATAAACAGCTAAAAAATATTAAAAATAACTTAAAATAGTTTAAATATTTTAATTTTTAAATAAAATAAACGTATTTATAGCATTAAATAATATAAACTAAGTAGTAAGTTTTTTTAAATTATAATAGTACGTAAAATTATTGTTGTTAAACTAAATGTTTTAATTTAACTTAAAATTATTAGTTATAATAAATGTTAAATTAACAAGCTAAAAATTAATTCGTAAAATTATAAAAGTTAATAAATTAATATTAAATAATTTTATAATAAAAAGCTTTTTAACTTAAGCTTAGCTTGCTAAAGTATTAAATTTAGCTTTTAATTGCTTTTAAAAACGCGCTAGTTATATATTTAAAAATACTTTTTTAGCAACTTAGCTAGTTTAACGTTTTTTAAATTAACAGCTTAATTAATAATATAAAAAAGTAAATTTTATATTTTGTTAATAGTAGCAAGTTTATTTTTTTTAAGTTTTATTTAAGTTTTTATAACTATTTAAAATTTTCTTAAGTTAATTTTAATATAAAGTTTTAAAGCAAAAAAAATAAGTATTAGCTTTTTTATATTAGTACGTTTTTAAATTTTTAAAATGTTTAAAACGTAATATTTAATAGCTTATACTTGTTTTAACTAATTTTATAACAAAAATAAATCGAAACTTTTATTAGTTAATATAATATAAGCTATAATAACTATAATAATACTTTTAACAACAACTTTAACTAAAACGTATTTTTTAATAAAATATTGTTTATTATTAACTAGCTATATTAACTAAAGTATTTTAGCCGAGCAAAATTTTAGTTTTTGCTTTTTAACAAATACTAGTAAAATAATTTTAATAATAATACTTTTATTAAGTAAAACATAGCTAAAATATTGTTTATTTACAAATATTCGAATATACTTTAAAATATTAATGTTAAACTTGTTTTTATTTTAATTTTTAATTTAAACTAAAGTATAGCTAAGTTTTATAGCTACTATAAAAGCATTAAAAAAGTTTTCGTTTTTTTTTTTTTAAGTTTTATTTCGGACTTATTTATTATTTAATACTAAATATTATAGCTTAAATAAATTATAATTTAATTTTAGCTAAGCTATTTATAAGTTAAACAGCTATTATAATAATTAAAGTTTATATTAACTATTTATAAACGTTAAATTAAAAAAAAAATTTTTAACTATAATATAAGCAAAAATAATGTTATAAAGTATAACATTTTTAAAAGTAGGTTTTTTTTTAGCTTTTATATTATTAAATTTATTTTTATATTTTTTAAAAAATTACCGAAATATTAAAATATTCGGAATTTTAATAAGTTTATTTAGCTAAGCTTAATTAAAAAAGCTTATATTATTTAATTTTTTAAATTGTTACGTTTAAATAAACATTGTTTAAATTAATTTAAATGTTTAAATATTATTATTTAAGTTTAAAAAAAATGCTTTAGTTTTTGCTTTTTTTTGTTTACGGAAAGTTTTTAGCAAAAAGTTATTTTTATTAGTTATTATAGCAGCAGCAATAATATAAATATTTTTTTTATTATTTAAAATAGTTTTTAAGTTTATAAACTAAACATTTAAATTTTAAAGTATAAATTTTTAAAAAAGCAAAATATATTTAGTTTTATATAATTTTAATTTAGCAAACAATTTTAGGTTTATAATAATTAAATTTATAAATTTAAAAGTTTTTTAAGCATTTAAAAAAACAGCAGTTTAATTAATAACTTTTTTTTTTATATAATATTTATTAATAAGTTTTTACTAGTTATTTTAAAGTAATAAAACATTAATACATTTTTTTAAGCTATAATTTTGCTAGCTATATTAAAAACATTTAAAAAACTTTAAATTAAAAAATTTCTTTTTGTTTTTATTTACTAAAAATAAAACAATGCTTTTAATGTTTAAAAAAGTATTTAATTCAACTATTTTTTTTAACAATTGTTTAAAAATAATAGTAATTTTTTTTTTAAACAGTAATATAGTTTGCTATTTATTATTAAAATAATTAACGCGCTTATTAAAAATATTAAATTTGTTTATAAAAATAGCAACTTAACTAAGTATTTTTTTAATTTTGCAAAATATAATTTTATACTTTAATATTTTATTACTTTTAATAAGATTTTTTATAAATAGCTAGTTTTAAAGTTTAAATTATAACATAATGTTTATTTTACTATTTTATATTTTAAAAAAAAATGCTTTAGTTAAACAGTTTTAAAAATTGCTATATATTTAATCCGATAATTTTTAAGCTTGTTTAATATATTTTATAAGTTGTTTATTATTTTTCCGCTTAAAAAATTATATTTTATTAGCTAAAAAATATTATATTTTAATATTATTTTTATTAAACTTAAATATAAAAATAACTTTAGTTTTAGTTTAATTTTTGCAAGTTTTTTTAAATAAAAAGTTATATTAAGTTTTTATTTAGTAGTTATTAATCTTTTTTTTAAAAATTATAGCTGTAAACTGTTCAAGATTTTTTTTTTTTAAAGCAAATGTTTTATAATTTTAAATAAAAATTTTAGCATTTTTGCTAAAAAAAGCTAAAAACTGCAAAATAGCTATTATATTAAATAATAAATAAATATTTAAAATAGCTAATAAAATAATAATATATAAATTTTATAACTAATTAACAAACTAATTTATAAATAAAATAACTAAAAAATTTATAGCAAAATTTAAAGAAAAGTTTAAAATAAACGTTAATAAATTTAATTAAAATTTAATATAATAATTAAGTTTTTAAAAAAATGTTTTTAAAAACCTTAAATTTAATAAATTTAGCTAAATTATACTATAATTGTTTATAAATGTTTGCTTGTAAAAAATATGCTTAAAAATTTTAAAATATATAGTTATTAGCTAAAAAATTGTTTAATAAAACAATTAATAACAAATATAATATTAAATAATATTAGTAGTAATATTAAATTGTTTTTAAGATTTATTAAAGTTTATAAACTACTATTTAAATAAATTTAAGTTTTTAAAATATAAAAATTACGTTTAAACTATGTTTAATTTAATAATTAATATAAAATAATATATATGCTAAATTAAATGTAAAAATTAATTAACTAAATATAAAACTTAAAATAAATTTGCTAAAATATTTAATAATAATTTTAAAAAAAATAATATGCTAAAGTAATATTAATTATAACAATAAGCTAAATATATATAGTAATAAAAATATATTAATAATAAAGTTTAAAAATTTTAAAATTTAATAAATTAAGCTTTTATATTAAATGTTTTAATTTATATATAATATTAACATTAAACTTTTTTAACTTTAATATTTTTAAATTAAACAGCAGTTTTTTACTACAACTTAAATTTTTGCAGTAAAAAAATTATAAAAATAACTAGAATATAATAACTAAATTGTTAACTATATAAATTTTTATAAAACTTTTATTTTTAAAAATAAGCGTTTAATAAATATAAATTATATTATACTATATAAATAGCGCTAACGTTTTAAAATTTTATAATAAGCATTATAAAATTAAAGTAGCTTTTTTAAGTTAAATTTATAAAAAAAAATGCTATATAATAATTAAATTAGTAAAATTAAATGCTAAATTAATAAAAAAAACTATAAATAGCTGTTTTTAATAAATTTAATAATAAAATTAATAGTTTTAAAAAGTTTAAAAAAAAAAAGCAAAACTAACAAATATAAAATAATAAGCTAGCAGTAAGCTTAAACATAGCTAAAGGAAAACATTTTTAAAAAAAATAAAACCGATTATTTTAAATGCTTTTAACCTTTTGTTTTTTAAATGTTACTTTTAAAAAACTAAAATAAAAAAAATTAGTAAGTTATAATAAGTTTAAGTAGCTAAAACAAAATTGTATTCGGGATAAAGATAAATAAGAAACTAGCTATTTAAAGTATAGCTAAATAGTTTATAGTGGACTAGGGTTTACTACTTTAAGCCACTTTACCGCGCCACAATAAGTAAGACTTAAGTCACGTAGCTTTAGCACGTTAATACCCAAATGCTTAAGCCTTATTGGTGTTGAACGATGACTATCGAAATTGTCAAAACTTTCTCCCTGCTTCCAGAATCACTACGAAATAATTTCGTACCATAACGTCGTTGCTTCCAAGTTGATTGTGTATAAATCATTTGTTAATGAGAGTACGCATTAAGCACAATAATGACATTGAAACACGCTTAGTTAGCCTGAGTTAAAACCCGCAAAACCTGAAACAGACTTAACATCACTTTCCAAATTGCTAGTTAGCTCACAACCAGGTTGTCTCTAACAGCTGTTGATATTGTGATGTTATTGGCGAGTAGGGGTATCTGTTGTTTTATCATGGTATTTACTCTGACCGACCTTGTGAAGTTTGTGTAGGATGTAGAGCACAAATACGGAGGCACAGGACTTCAATAGCAAGCAGTACATGTTTTTTTTGTTTATTTATGCATATCGCGTAGGTGGCGTTCTTACGGCTTATTATTAGAAAGGTAGTATACTCACAGCCCAATCAACATGCTCAAATTTTTTGTCTGCTTATCCAGGAATCCTCCAACAGGATGTTAACGCCGAGGCTTTAAATGAATCGTGTTTTTCGCTAACAAGGTGCGTAGGCTAGGAGGGATTAGGATTAGCATCGATGTCTCGATCTGCAAGGAACAAAGATTGATCTCAAGCTAACCTGACTTTAGTGTACAGATATATGCGCATACTGATGTCATAGGGGCTCCTCCCAAGCCAAGCCTGATGTTTTGCAGGGTTGACGGGTTCCCTCCTGTCTTACATCTTATCTTACATGGGGGGATTGTTTCCTTTATATATATATACGCTAGGTATATCACATGCGTCTGTCGGAATCGACGGTGCATTCTGCTAGGTCTCTGTGCCCCCAGGGCATCTATTTATCAGATCCCCATTGGATCAGCGATATTGTTCATGAGTGATTTAAGAGCCCATTTTTAGAGGCGAAACTGTGAATTTCATCAGAATCGAAAGATTTAGGTGAAGCAGACTGATCAAGGTTGCAGTTCCCGATCCAGCTGTTGCTATCTTCATTGCTTATTAAAGAAAGCTCGATAGATAGCGCTTGCTTTCGCACGGATCCCTTTTAATAGCACGAGTTACTGCTCACAAATCTTAAGAACATCGTTTCGTTACGAGGCCCTACACCTAAAAGACGTCTCTGTCGATGACCTAGAGCTAACAATGGCTCTACAACGACTGCTGCCAGTCGGCCTTTTGGTGGCCCAAGTTTTCGGTGCCGCGTATCCTAGCATCACATCTGCGCCAAGCTTAGAAGATCGTGACGAAGCTCTTGCGCGCGATCTTGATCCGGAAAGCTACATCGGCAGCATCATAAATAGCCTAGGGAGCGGCGTCTCGAGCTACATTGCCTCCGGCGTCCCCCAGTTCTTCCAAGATTTCCCAATCGGCGAAGACGTAGAGAAAGCACTTGACATCGACGACGATGATCTCAAAGCAACACCGACTCAGGCTCTCAACTTACCCGGGTATGCGAATTGGACAGAGTCGGGGTGGAATGTCCGGATACACGGGAACGTGTACAAGCAGCCTAACATCACCCAGGAGAAACTCGACAGCCTCGCCAACAAATTCCTCATCGGTACCGATATCAATGATCTCCCGGAGAACCAACAGGACCAGGCCAGGAACCTTACGGCATCTATCTATGTCGTGCAGCAGCAGAATGTAAGCGTCGTCGTGAACTTTCAAAACGACGTCGATGTTCGTCCGGATGCAAGTGGCGGCGTCATCAATGCGAAAGGCGGTGTCCAGTCCATTGATTTGCCGTACAACACCACTTCAGAAGGAGATTTTGATACTTGGGTGACTCTTCGGAACACTACTGGCCCCAATGGTGGTCATTTACTTGCTGGAAATGCAACTGAGCAGATACAAGCGCTCAATGTGGTATGTACTTCCCCCTTTCTCCTTCCCATAAACAACTTATCAACGCCTCTACCAGTACACGAACGGAACAAACGCTGGTAATGCCACTGCCTACCTGGTCCCCACTACTGGGTTCACCATCATCTCGGATATCGACGACATCCTCCGCGTGACCAAGATCTACGATCCAAAGGAGGGCCTGCTCAACTCCTTCGCGCGCCCCTTCGTGGCCTGGGAAGACATGCCCGAGATCTACGCGAACTGGTCGGCGACGATCGACAACTTCCACTTCCACTACCTGACGACGACGCCCGAGCAGGTGACGCGGAACTACATGGACTTCATCTACAAGACGTACCCGCTCGGCTCGTTCGACACGCGACCGCTCAACTTTTCAGACGTCACGGCCACGCTCTCGATCCGGAAGGCCCTCCTGGACAAGATCTTCCAGACGTACCCGCAGCGCAAGTTCGTGCTGGTGGCCGACACGTCCAACTCGGACGTCATGAAGGACTACCCCCAGATGGTGAGGGACTTCCCCGGCCAGGTCCAGTGCATCTTCCTCCGCAACACGACCGCCACCGACAGCACGGACCTGTTCCCCTACGACACCTCGGGCTTCAAGGGCATCGATCAGAAGCAGTACATGTTCTTCGTGAACGCTGATGATCTCCGCGGCGTGGATATCGTGGGCGGCAATTGTTATAATCCTGCCGTCGTGCAGAATGTCACATTCCAATACCAGGGACGCGGTTTCGGGAATGATGCGGGTCATGCTGTTAGCTGGAGCTGGATGACGCTCTATGCGGGCCTTTTGGTGACATTGGGTCAGATTCTGTTGTAGGTGTGAGATTGGATATGACGGTATGAACTTATATGTAGTTATAATTGCTTCGACTAGACCTGTGATTATATTATTATCTTGTGAATCATTATTTTATGAGTTGATGTTCGTGATCTGTTTATATAGATGTATGCCTACAGTTAGAAGCTGAGAAGTTGAAGAAGAGAGGGAATTTAGCAGACGAGCTAGAATAATAGTGGCCAGACATTTTTACTTGCCATTACAACCCCAGGCATCCTGTTTCCGATGCCCAATAGATATAAACACCACGCATCGACCTTATGCTTGATGTGCCATCGTTTCCAGGGTATGATGGCTCCCCTAGAGACGATCCGTTTATCAGGACCGGCCAGGTTGTCGGGAACACACACATACAATATCTAACCGGCATACAATTATGGACGCTTACTTTATACCTAGCCCCATAAAACGTTCTGCGCTGCCCTGCGGCGGGGCTAAAAATGCAGTGAAACCCTTGATAATATAAGTATCAGACGGTGCCCCCACCGCTTCTAGTCTAAATTGTCTCGCCTCTCTCGTGGTATGCAACTCAGGTCTCGCGTAACAAACTCAGTCTCGTGTATAAAGGATGCAGATATGCGAAATCGCCACTACGTTAATGATGTTGCTGCTCCATCGCCGATAGCCTTGCCCTTGCTCCCTGTGTATGAAATTTCCGCGTAGAGGTTAGCGATGACTAAGCGTAGAGTTAGTAGAAGCCATCGAGAGCTAAATATGTGCGCCGACCTGACTCGATATGCGCTACGAAATTATAATACAGCAATTACGGGTAACTCACGCTTTTTGCGAAGGATGTCGTCGTGTGAGGGCTTCTCTATATGGGGGACTAATTGATTGTAATATGAGAATATATGGGTGACATTTGGGGGGATTGCACAAGACTATATACCTTAGGGCACGTGTCAAGGGGCTAAGATGATAGAGAAAGAGATTACATTTTTCATTTTGGTACTGTGAGGATCTTTAGTATAGGGTATATATAGACTCTTGTTGTTGCGTGTAGGGCCTATGTTCTAGATAATCGTAACAGGGACACTTCATACGTAGAACTTCGCTGGATGAAGGTAAGCCTTCATAGACAGACATGGAGGATACATCATTATCGGCGAGGTGCTCAATCAAGGGAATACATGTAGAATTGCATGGCACGTAAAGTACCTGTGCTTAAGTAAAGAAAAATATGTACGTCTAGATAGGAACCAGTCATCTGGAAATTTTATACCCTTTCTGCGATCATAGGATTCTCTTTATCTACACTCGTGGTCAAAGATTAACCGAATTCTGGCAAGTGGTTCGGGGAAGATGAAGGAGAGCTTAAGCTGGAGTGGCTATGCGTAGTCACTAGACTGCGAGTGCACAGTCATGGAGTGAAATGTCTTCACAAGTCGAACCCATGTTTGCGAATGGCTGAGCACGCCGAGGGCTAAATCCAAGCGAAGTTGTGAATAGTAAGGAGTATTAGTATAGCTTACGCGTCTTCTCGTCTGAAAACTTCTCTACTTGGCTAATCTGAAGTACAGAATGTGACAATGTTAGTCAAGCTTGATGGAAACTTCTGTCCGGTTTGTGAAGCAAACTACTAAAACCACCAATTGCTGAAAGCACTTACATATCTGCAAATATCAAACAATTTGTAAACAAACTACGAAAACTAAATTTACATGATACTATATGATGGGATTTAGCTCATAATCCTAGTGGGCTATAGAACAATTACGGTATTGACTCTTCTAATCCGAATCATGTGCAAACGACGGACGTGGCTACTTCAAGCCTATATATAGAGCGAGCAGTCTCCCGGTTTCCCTTGTGCAGCTTGCCTTGTCTAAGCGACTACCCCTACTTATTATCGCGTTTGCTGTAATACTTGCATACGAACCAATTAATCAACCCTGTACTACAAAATGCCAGACACGTCTAATCAGAGCGCTCGAACTGGGCCGGACTCTATCAAGTCGGAGAAAACCAGCACAGCGCGCTATACGGTACCTCCTTATGCGGTACATCCTAGTTCAGAGGGCTATGTCCGACGGCTTGCCCCAAACAGGTTCCCGAAGCGCAATGGACCTCACGATACATTAGAAGGTGGACGTAGTCTCAGGGCCAAACCTAGTTTGATACAAGGGCCTACATGGAACCGCACGATCTGCCGTATTCTGTACGATGCGCACATCACACCTTCCGATATTGTCAGAGGATTGTGTCCCGGAGTGAATAGATAGACCTGTCTGCAGCCAGGGGGTAGTAGTTAGGGCTCAATAGTGTAGTCAATTGATTCCTGAACCTCCTAAATCAAGGGGGTTCAGTCACTTATATATACAGAATCTCACTAGTCCTACATCATAGGGTAGTTGGTAACTAGTTCCCTGACAGATATAAGACAAATTTTCGACAATGAGTGTCACTACATGATTCAAGTCTGGACACGGGTGAAACTATCATCAGAGATAGAGGAGAGGATAAGTAGCGCAGTGGTAGAGGCCTTGAAAGGATAGCTAAGAAAGCTTGAGTTCGGCGTTGGAGAGCCCCCTCTCCCTCAATGAGATGGACATGGTAATTTAGTGCTAGGAGGTGAACCGGCGCACGGAAGTGGGAAGGACGTGAAAGGGTAATGGATTATTGATTGGACGTACCTGGTGGTAGTTAATAGCGTCGAGATGCCCCTTCAGGATTCGGTCTGGTTCTACGCTCTATGAAGTGTAGAATCTACCTAGACGTTCGCGCATTCGCTAAGGTGAATACCGTGATTCTGTCACTTCTCGGGGACTACCGGAGGATCTCAATGTTAGGGCTACATGTTAGGCAGTCATAAGTTCACCAATATAGCACATCGTATGCACCCCAATGAGCGCAAGCTAAGACAAATTATGATATCCGTATATCTTGACGCCTTAACCAAAGCGTTGTTGCAGGCCTTAACATTATAGCTTTGCCGTTGTAGCGAGCATGTTGTGCTGCACTTCATGCGCACGCAGTGTCATTGTTAAGATCCTTGTACTTGAGGCAGGCCTTGATCACTTGTTGTTGTGCGGAGGTCTCTTTAAGGCTTTTGTAATCTAAAGCCAACCTAAGCTATGCATAGGAGGTTCTATGCTGTGTAGTCTTAAGTGCCGTGCGGTTATGGCCTGTGATAGTTATTGTACTGATTCATCGGAAAGTCGCGTTTAGTTGCCAGGCTCTCGTTCACGTCCGTAGGCGGTACAACCGGGTATAATTAGTAGTACGTGCCAAAGTATGTTGGTGGTACGAGGGTTTCGGAAATGCGTCACTGGTAAACCCAAATTAATAGTGTCTATCTGCTAGAACAGAGAACACGTACATTTCAACCCTTGGGACATGCCTTCCCGAGCATGTCACATAATCTTCCCTTCGTTGAGACGTGATACCCTGGGCGGACGGTTTGTTTATTTTCCTGTTCCACCCATCTGCAAGGGAGCGAAAAGAACCCTTCCCTGGATACCTACTTAACATCGACTTGTACGGTGATATTCTTGCTCGCCATACGGACGTCCTCAATCACCTACACCCCGACACTAACACTGGTTGCTTGCTACCACATCGATATCATCTGCCATACCCACGAACACTCATCACAGTGACGCAAAGTTGGTTCCATCCCGGGACGCCGAGGGGCAGCTTACAACGATACACGTCCAATCCGCAAGTCGTAGTCCGGGGGAACGCACCCTATCCGTCTCCAACATGAACGACGCCGAGTTCCGCGAATTCAGACAGATATACGAGATGCAACTATTGCCAGCGCTCGCCGAAATCCTCAGCCTCGCAAATATTGGTGGGCAAGTGTATGTTCACAGGAGAAAATCGATCCAGATCATTACTCAGGAGGAAGCACCGCCAAGCCTCAAGCAAGAGATCGAATGGGTTATGGCTGCGAAACTCCATGAGAATCTGCGCGCAAAGATCTCCATCGAGTTCGCGGTGGGGGGAGTGAAGCGTACCGCCGGATAAGTGCCTGCAGCAAGCATCTGTCGCCCAACACTATATCTGCAGGAGGCGAGATGTGTATATATTAGAGAAAGCAGCTCTTCCGGATTGAATTATTAGACCCTGGCTGAGGCGTTTGTAGCTCAATGAGACGTGATGGTTGTTGTTTTTCACAATATCCCCCAGTAGCGGTGTGAAGTGTAACGGGAATCTCAACGTAGTTAGATTTTAGCTTCCGAGAACCGAGGTATTGAATGAAACTAGGGTTATCTCCTTAAAGCCCGACATGGCCATCGTACGGATGGAGTGGCATCCTGATGTATGGACATAATTAGTCTGTTCAATCGCCTTGTTCTTGGATGCTCGCCAAGTGAGCTTAAATTGCATAGCTTCACCTTGCTTAGGCAACAATGGACTTCTTCGTTGGCAACTCGACCTTTCAAAGCTAGACATGAAAGAGGCAAGTGGTTAGACCTTGGCACAGACCGTCTCGAACAATCCTGACAAACAGTCCTGGTAGTCTTTGCTGCTGTCACAAGCCGGACACCGAGATACGCAGCGGATTAGAGCCCTCATGCCTAATATGCTATCGAGAGAAAGACAAGAATGGGATGACGAAGTCTGACGGCTCTATGCTTTGAGGCTATTCGAAAGGTGCCTTAGCAATGTAACCCTTCAGCTCCTGTTGGAGTAGGTGTTGGATGCTCACAGATGTTATCGCTTAAACCGAAAGAACCAAGAGTTAAGTGAAGCGCCGATGCCGTTTCAGCATTCGGCATCTGTGCCCCTCACATGCTCCGCATTGCTCGAGAGGAGCCCACCAAGCAAAGGCATCGTCACACTACGAGGGCCGGCGCGTATCCGAAACGATGTCCCCAGAAACTAAAATGGAATGGACAGGCCAACGTCCGTGCCACGCACAAGTGTTATTCGTAAATATCACGTCCCTACGCGTACATGCGAGGTGGGGAGTTACCGCTAAGATCTCGCGCCAATTTCATACGGCGGGCCATGTGCTGTTCAAGTTGACAAATTCGCTGGTTTATTTGTACCCAATTGTCTTGTGGTTCGCGTTATGGGGCCTTCTCGAGTGGGCAGAATGTCGAATCAGAACAGGTCTTGATGACAAGTAATGATCAGTCGAATTCGAGGTAAGTTGTTATCGAGATAGAATGAGCAGGTTGCCTCCGCTTGAGTCGGCTACAGCTAAAATGTTTTTTAGTGTCCAACAAGAAAAGAAAAGACCGATTGGTTGAAAATACGCGAGGGCGAGGGCGATGGCAAGTTAATGCCGACAGGATATCCCGCCGTAACAACGGCATCCGAACTTCTAATGTCATCCGTCTTACATCCCCACCGCCATGGAGCTAACGCTGTCGTAATGTCGGACCGCCGCGTTCCGCCCGTGGCTTGTTATGGTTGTTCGAGCACGCTAAGTTAGTATAACGTTCCCGCACCCCGGCAAGCAGATAGAAGGAGACTGCGCTAGGTGGAGTTGTAGTCCACGAGTAATCATTACGTTTTGCTAACGCTGTCTTGCATCACTTGGCTTAGACCTGGTGCTGTCAAATATCAGAGAGCTGGTAGCTTTTGTGGCGGAGGTTGAGCAGTACGAGATGAACTCTCAATAGGAGGAGCTCGAGAACTTCTCTGACCAGCATGATGACCCCGGTCTTTGTGGGTTCGGGTTGTGCGTCTAAATCTCTGTTTCATCCCCTGATTAGACACGAGGCTTGCCTAGTGTAGAGAAGCAGAGCTGTGAATTCGGAAGAAAGCCCGTGCCAAGGACGAAAGAGGCAATCTCAGGGGGCTAGGTAATATAATAGTACGGATGAACTATTCCTGTCTTGCACACGATGAAACACCACCAAGCACCCTTTACGCAAATCGTCAGGTTTTCGTGTTTCTATTTCCGCCATGAGAACGATCCACCAGGACGCGGTATTGTCTGCATGAGGTGCATCCTTGCAGGCCATCCCAGCCTCCCGACCCAGTGGTTCCCGTCTCCGAACGGAATGACCCCCAGGAAAAACCATGTCCGCCGTAGGTTTCAACCACCCCTGCCTGTAGGTTCTTACCTGTAAAGCTTGCTTTCGGGCGTAGATATCTTCACTATTCCCCCATCGCCCATCACGGTGAGCTACGATGTTTCGATTCTTAATTCGCCTTGGGTTCCGCGTCCGTCTCTCAATTGGGGTGGGTGGAATCATAAAGCCTTCTATTCAAGGATCTAAACTGATCGACCAATCATCTTATCTCATTTCTATACTCACATACTTCGCTTGCTTATTACCGTTTTGACACACTATAGGTTGAATTGGTATTGGCTATCGATTGGACTGATAAAAGGCATTGCACCTTATATCGTTCTTCTTGCCAGGTCATTTTGAGCCTACGCTTCATCATCATTCTACTGTCCCCATCATTGACCTTCGCCTCATTGTTAAAACCATCTTCCGCCAAATTCCTATTACTCACTCCACGGAGTTCATAGTCATGTGCCCCCTCTCCTTCAGTGATATACAATTTACCGATTGCCATTCATTCCCGGCTGATGTTATTGGTAGTGTCAATCTATCTCGTCAGCTTCCTTCACCGATATTCGAGTCGTGATTCAATGAGAGTTTTACTTCAGAAAGAAGTTGTTACTGGAGTTCCAGGAAGAGCACTAGTAGTCGTCGGAACTTGGGTTTGAGCCTGGTTGTCAACCCCGTACCCCACGGCTATGTAGTTGCCGGTGGTGTCACCAGGGGCTATCTCTACCTCCAATGTGTATTTGAGCTCGCCTTCTTCACCATGTGGGACGCATCTTTGCCTAGGGTACCCCATATTGGGGGTTTGCGATGCCGCCGGCTCGATCTCTCGCCCTTGAGCCTAGATATCCGACTATCTATCAGTACTGTATGACTACCTAGGAAGACTGACCTTCTGACTTACACTACATGAAGTGCACGCAGTATTGTTTACATATACCCAGTTTGGGCATTCATGTGTGTAGAAGTACTTGCAACGGAACTTATAAAAACCACCGCCCCCACTCATTGCTGATAAGTTGCTAGGGAGGTTCTGGGAAATAGGGTATTCTTCAACCGGCGATGGTATAGGTAGAGGAATGCGAAATCGACAGAGGTATTAGATAGATAGATGCGACTGTCCGCTGACAGCCAAGCGGCGGTATATAACTGAAGGACAAGAGAGTGTCCAATCAGCAAAGCTAGATGTCAAGCTCTTGAATTAGAAATTACCGAAGGACTTATCCCTTCAGTCGGCGTCAGCAGAAGAAAAAGCAGAGGCATCAACCCAGGGCATAGATGGGAGCACGTTGATATACTGGGACATCACTAGGGGCGCATCTTGTCAACATGGATTATAAGGCCAGTCAGTGTAAACAGTGCCAGAAACAGATCCTTCAGGAACCGAAATGTGCACTCAAGACCCGTTCCACTTCGTGCACCACGAAGTGGCATCATGGAGGGGTGTCCGGATCAATCACACACTGGCGTTCTCGAATACCTAGCACTGCAACTCGGACCCAAAGAAACGGCTACTCTGTACACTACACTACACTACACTACACTACACTAGAAAGAACGGGAACCCCTGCCACATGTTGCGCTGCCTACATAGTACACTACTTGTCTGGCAAATGCCCGTGTGACAAGACTAGGGGCCAGCGGCAGCGTGTGGAGCCTTCGTGTGGTCCCTGTGAGAGGTGCATGCTCCATGAAGTCATGTCTTTCCTCCGGTAGTGGTGGTGGTGGCTTTGTTATTTTCCTCCCACGCAAAAATTCTTTGACGCGCGGAAGCGGACGGCAGCTACTGTAGTAGAAGCAACCCAAGACAACCTTAACCGGTATTATTTATAGTCGGCGTGGCGTGATGCATGGGTCAGAATGGATGAGCCAGTCGGCAGTCAATAAAAAGCCCCATGAAGATCTTCCCTTGGTGGCCCCTAGATCAACACTTGAAAGCCAGGAATTCAAAAAGTAAGGGCTGTATCGGATATTACTATATCATGTATGCATGCAGGTCTGCCTGTACACACTCAGGTACGTAAAACCCCATGCATACAGGGCCATGCTCGATAAGTGCGACTGAGCAACGACTTGATATGTCGGCATTCCCGGCTCTTAAGCCAACTGGCTTAGGTGCCCACTTGCCCTTCGCGTCGCGTCTTGACACCACCTATTAAAAACACCTCTGATATCTTTTGACTTGTACATATATCCGAGCCACTCAAGTCTCTTGGTGGTCATACTGGTGCTTGTCCTTACTAGGTTTATCGATAGATCGGTGGGACGGGGGTTCGAAACAACCCAATACTAAGACAATAGTAAGACAATCACCTAGGTAGAGGTAAACGCATCGTTATGATGCTCTTCTCAGACGGCAATAAACTTAGCCAATAGCTAGCTACCTTATCCTCATTCGTTACCCGAGTAAGTTTTCGTTTCCACATATAGCGTACACTAATGTAGGTAAGTATGTAGGTTTGATCCGGCATCCATGTTCACAACTGTGAGTAATTCATGCTGTTTGCAAACACGACCCTTGTAGTCACTAACCTTCAGTAACAGCCGGGGCGACCTTGTACTGTCACACGAACCGGGACATACCCTTGGATGAGGCTGAAAAAAAAACGGTATGCCGGTCGCTTAATCAATAGCCAACAGACCCGTCATCCGTTAGGCGACCCTCTTGTATACATATTATTTGCCCAGCTGCCAGCAGTATATTTACTTGTTACTTGCTCACCAATCATGTATATTAGAGAGAAATGGAAGGATATCGAACAGAAGTTGAAATGCCGACAGGGTATCGCACCGGTGGACCCTGGATTCACGGTGCGAGTGCGGGCTCACTGCATTTAAGAGGAGCGGGATCACTGTGCCAAAGTCCCTCTCCGTAGATCAGGAACAAGGGGTGGCCCCGGACCAAATTCTTTTTTATTGACACACCTACCGAAGAAAAGCTGCGAGGGAAGAACGTGGAGTTGTTGCATTTATTCCCGAGACACACTAGACTAGGCGTTCCATATGGGTACATTATATGCAGCATTGACGTCTCATACCTGTGAATAATCATTCCGCAGCTTACCATCACCTCAACAATCTCGGGCTGCAACGCTCTTCGACCCTGGTATCTGAATACTTCTACTTTCTACAAAAATGCTAAATTCGTATAATAAATATCTGTCATATCGTACTATGCCTAAAGCTCTTCGTTTAGTGCTATATATACTACGCTTTAGGTGCTTGTCAAGTACACAAAATCAATAGCACAAGACCATAATCCTGATTGCTACTTGGGTTTTCCTATCGGCAACGGTGCAATGGTGTCACAGCTTGTTATTGGCATCCCATTCATTCGAGCTAACAACGCCGCTGGGACGAATCATCAGATATCCCGTACGCTAAGTGCGGAGAGCATTACATATCATCCTCAGCCGCGGGCATAGGTCGCTAAATTCACTTGCTTGGCAGGGACAGTTGAAGACCAGAGCAATTTAATAGACCAATCAACCGTACAATTAGAGTATATGCAGGCAGAGGTACAACCTTAAGCTCACTCTATTAACGCTTTCAAAGCAAACTCATTATGCCGATGAGATGGTAATATTACAATTAGTCATTATATCGATGTGAGCACTGTAATGCGATGCTCTTGGCTAGCATTATAGAGAGTAAACAAACTTCTTAATCCGCTAGAATCTGGTAATTACCACACTTGGTTAATGCGTACTAGGCGCCCAGTACTGCAGACATGGATGTAGCAGAGTTTTGGAACATCAAGGTCTACAAAATAATAGAATAAGAGGAGTATGGTGCAGAACTGAAAAATCCTAAGAGTTCCCCCTGAGCGTACGAGAAACAATTGGCTCCCTCGCTAAAGTTTTCCCAAGAAATTTAAAATAGAAAACAGTATGATGAGTATCAGTATAGCGCAGCGTTCTTGTTGAACGTTGAGACAAAAAAACGAACAAAAAGGTTTGTCTTGAAGCTTCATGAGCACGATAAGCTAGTTGCAGAAAGGATATCGGACAAATGCCGATTTGCAAACCCGTTCTAATCATATTTGCTTCATGCATCAACAACCGATGATGCCTTGTCCCAGACAAACCGAGAGGATACATATCGGTTTTTTAAAATTACTACGGCGGCTCGGCTATATTCTTTCTATGCTAGTGTATACCACTCTACAGTTGCTTTCTATTCGGATGTGCTCAAAATTCGTAACGGACTAGTTTATACGTACTGTTTGTCTTTAGACCTGCTACATCGGTTCTTAGTTTCGGCCTTTTGTCTATTATCTGCCTTGAATGTAACCCATGTGGTTAATCCCCAGAGACACTAGAGTAGATCATCTACTTAAGCCGTGGCACATTACCTACCGGTACTCCCTCCGGCCGTGCCGAATGTTCCAGATGTTGTCGAGTGAATACTCCTGATCCAACCATCCTTCTGAAGATGTATTATGTTGTATGACGCGGGTAGCGCCGCGATTCGAGGTTTTCTTTCAAACATTGATGATGGTACTACCTTCGCTGCGGCCACTCCTGGGTGTAGCCCAGGGATCGAACTTGATGTGCCGTTGGGATAAGGATCAGACATGGGGTCTCCCGCGTCTCTGATTGTGTTGGGGCCTGGAAGAAAAGCTTTGTTATAATATCTTATCCTTGTGCTTTGACCTACGATAAAACTATCTGCGCGCTACCGCAGTTGGCCCTCTTCCCCCTTCAAATCTTGTTGTTTAAGTATACGCCATAGCAAGCATTTAAAGCCAGAAACCTGTCTGATACATACGTTCTCTCCCCAGTTAAACGAAATGCAAGTGTAGAACTGGATTATGAGACATGATTTTCAGCAAGGGGTCACGCTACCGGTCCCATATTATTACTGCCTAGAAGGTAAAGTAGCACCGCATGTGCTTCAGATCACCAGTCAATGAAACAAAGTACAAATGTTTTAAGCCAGAGGATTGGTTACGAGCTACAATGTGCCACGGTAGGCTGCTGTATAACGTCACTGCCCGAGCCTTTCCCGTTTGTAATTCGAAGAGAAGACCCAGGGAACGCCAGGTAACCCATTGTAAAGGGACGTTTGAATTCTGGTAATCTTCCGGCAACATTGGCACGCACGCTACGCGCGGCGAGTGCATAAAGGCTGACTTCTAGTCCCCCACCCACGGCCATGGATAGGTATGCTGACTGGCTATTACGCCAAAACTCATCACCCAAACTACATGGTTCTACTGTCGGGATCAAAACCCCCCACAAGCCATCAAGCCTGACATGTGACAGTTCTGTCTAGATGATGTGTATGAACGGTTAACGGATCTACTGCGTCACTGGACCCTGATGGCGTCTCGCGTGTCTGATCTGCCGGCACCAATCTTTGGGTTACATGCAGTGGTTGACAGCCGTATGTCATAGCATAGCTCCGCTAGTCTCCTGTTGATCCTGGAGCATGGGATGACCTATCGGTAAATATCTAACTCCATATCCCTATTTGGAATGAGACCTCTTGGTGTCAGGTTGACTTGAACCAGACGTTGTACGTGTTCATTTTTCTAGCCGCAGCTCCGCCTTTGATATTTATTTTCTAGCTATCGTATTATGTTCTTGAGGTCTTGTTTGCTCGTCCCATGGGACCGAATATCCGCTAACGAGTTTAGGAGGCATCATTTTGATTGAGGAGTCCGCTCACGGATCCGAATTCAAATTCGGAATCGAGTTACATGTAGAGGGACACGCTGACAACCATGTCTTCTTTATTGTGAGTGTACCATAGACAATACATTTATGCATATATCAAAATTACACAGTCTTTAATTTATTTGCTTTAAAAGCAATCCATCTATAAGAACGGTCGCCTCAAATATATAAACAAGCTGAGCATGCTAACCGATAACCTAGTTTACTACCCAGTATGGACTCAAGGGACAGGGGCACCGTCTAACATAATTGTCGATGCTGTTCTCGCAATAAAGATATGGCTTATAATATAGTGGCGAAAGTTAGAAACGATCCATCTATGAAGCCTATTAGGGGACCTAATGAAGCCGTCTAGGTAGGCCATGTTGTAAATACTGGCATATAACTCCATTGAAAATACTTGGCAAGTTCTATTCCCATTATTAAACCCGAAATAAAAACGACCAGCACGGTTCTAATGTGTGAGTTATAAGCAGTATTTTCAGGGTTATATTTATTGTGAAATGTTCCGTGAAAATTTTGCATTTGACCATAGTGTGCTGTTCACATTGGAATTGTGACCAGTATATACTGCGTAGAGAACGTGATGGGGGTGTGGGCCGTTTTCTGTGTTCAAGGGTGTGTAAATACCTCTAATACCTTTTCATCATGGTGCCCCTCAGCATCTACAATCAGCCTCACTATATGCACACAATGCTTGATTGTGATTTAGTAAATCTACCCGAGATGATTTATTCAATAATAGCTAACATTTCCTGCAGACGTTATTGGATACCTCTTCTACAAATTCCCGTCAAAGTTTATGAGCATTGTACTGCGCAGATAAACTTGAGCGAAAAGAAGAGAAATCGAGTTCGAGATGAATCTATACTGTTATCCACTCTTGTTTGTTGGATCATTTCGACGCATGATAGACGTTAAGAATTGAAGTTCAATAGGTGACGTCGGGGTAACTTCGTACCAGGTTACCGGGCGGCTGGAATTTGGTAACTCCGAACCGAAATGGGTGCGATACCGAAAGGGCAGTGTGTAGAAAAATTTTCTATATATCGCGCCCTATGAAATTACTATGCTGGTGAGGACATACGAAGTGAGTAGTTTCAGGCCTATTTGACTTTTTGCGTAGAATTTGATATTTCGTTCAAAGCGCCGACCCATGCTTGCTTGCCTGCGGCCAAGATTCTCACCATATTGCTGTTGACTAGAGACTAAGGGGTCAAGTTAGGAGTCGGAGGGACAAGACGCGTACTGGAGCCCATCAAATTATACCGTTTGAACCATCGACAACATCGCCGAACGAAACTTGAAAGAACAGAAAAGGTGATCGGTAGTGCGTTAGGATTGCAGGGCCTACGGTTGTGACTTTCTTTTCAGCCGCATCAGTACTCTATGTACATATATATTGCGTTGCCTTTTTCTTCTGTTTTTCTGGCCAACGATCGCGTCCCTTTTCTAGTCTACACCAGACATACGTCGCGAAATCTTTTATCAATTGATTAGTTCATTCCTTACTTTACTTTTAATCTTTGACAATGAGTGAGTAGGCTTGTGGTGTTTTGGTGTGTTCTCCGAGTAGCTCCAACAGCTAACCTCCGTCAGCTGTTTCAGTAGTAAAACCCCCCCAAAACAAAGCTGTTGTGGATAGTCTGTGTTAAAGTATCTTTTTGAATAAGCTGTAATATAGTTAAAATCAGATGATTCAAGCGTATGAATGCTTGACAATAAATTAGTTTTAAATCGCATAACTGAAACTATAAGAATGAGCGTGATTAGAATAATACTTCATAGCTTTTACTTTATTTTTACGACTCTGTTTGGCCGTCCTATAAAGTAGTAGAGTGTGAAAGGCTAATCGTACGTGTGCGGAGTCATGTCGCTCCGACTCCTGGTCAAGTCGCCCTCGTCCGGCGGTTTAATACATCAAGACAGTAGCGCTGCGCCTGGCTTACAGACAGTAGATTCCCCGCCGCCAAATTTGATATCTATGGTTTACATTTCAGTGGGCCACGATATTACTACGGCGAATGGAGCGCCCTATTTCAAAGGTTGGTACTTCCAAGGTGGCGTGATTGCTCAACCTCCAGCGGCTACGATTCCAGAAGACTTATTGAGGCGTGGTTATTTTCGGCAAGATGTGCCGAGCGTTGAAGAATATGTGTCATAACTTGGTTAAATGTTGTATGGGTTCTATCTCACAGTTGGTATTAATATGTTCGCATAGTTTCTTGAATGCAATGATGCTGAAACGGCGTTTCCTTGTAATGAACTGTATATGCTACTGGCAGCATAATGAATTAGAGATCATTGGACACAGATACGGACAGAGGTACAATAGTACCAGGCGTTTCCACTCCGAATCCGGAACGAATAGGGGCTGGTAAATTGTGATAAGACCAGGTCTACCAAAAGAAAAACCTCCCTTACAGACTTCAGGGGCATGTACCCGTCAATCTTGTAAAATAGACTGCCAGCCGCAAAGCATTATTAACTATTATGTTTATTGCCGTCCATACGAATGAATTTTGCCCAGCTCTTATTTCTATCGCCACTATCTCCAACAACTGTTCATATTGTCCTTTGGTTCTTTAAAGCTAATTCCCCAGCTCTCTTATAGACGCTATGGCCAAGACAATATGCCATGACGATTACGAGTCGAACTTCTAATACTCACCCGAGCTTTCTACATATACAACACTCCTACTTCTCGAGGCACCGGCGACTACTCTTCTATACCCGCGCTCTCCGAACGATTCAACGAGTCCTTTTCCTGCGGCTTGGTTTCAGCACACATCTCTTGAGGTAGCCGTATTGCTGAAAGTTCGACTGAAGATTCGTTGGATGCCGAAAAAGGGTATGGTGGCCAGAAGTCGTCACTAGCAATCTCAACGTGGTCCGATCTTTTCCCCTTCGCCAACCGCCGCCTTCGCCGACGCGAATGTTTCGTACATAAATATACAACGATGCCGATCCCGAGTAGTCCGACACTAGCACCGGCGCCGATACCAGCAGCTACAGGGCCACTGATGTTGACACCGTTTTCCCGAGTTTCAGATCCCATCGGACTGGGCGAGGACGATTTGGGTGCGCTTAGAGTGGAAGATGACTGGGAATATGCAACCGTAGTAGTAAGAGTAAGAACTGGGGTTGGGATTCCACCCCATGGCCACGAATAATGTCCTGTCCCGAGAGTCCAGCCTGGCGGCCCGTCTTGCCATGACCATGCATTTTGACCAGAGCTTGTGACTTCTCGTACCTCGGAGATCGTACTTGTGTCGATTCCTGGGTTGCCGTGCCTTTCGTTAGGCGGTGGAATTGCATCCTTTGCAATCCCGCTAGGACTTATGAATCCAGTAATTGTCATCGTTGAGTTTCTCACACCCTCCTTGGTAATTATAACACCTCAAGAAGATCTCTAGAGGTAGACTAATTAAACTAACTAGCTCATGTTGCAGTAGTTTGCGAGATGGTATAATAAGTAGATTGGGGGGTTGGGTCTTCGATGAGTTTCAATCTTGAACTTGAGGACATGAAGGGCGCTACTGAGAGCATAGTCGAATGATAGCTGGTGTTTCTTGGATAAATTACTTCAACTTTATTCCTTTTATTCTTTGTTTCTACATACACAGCCTTGGCCGACTACGCCGTAAATATACTGATATGCAGCGAATTGCCCAAAATATGAATACCTAGTCCATTGCACACTCTAATGCACACTGGCACACGATACTACATGGCAAGGTGTCGGACACTGTAAAAGACGGAGACTGGACGCGGCCAGCTTTCCTTTGCGCATGGCGCCATCAGTCTTCGAATGGTCAAGTTTGCACGTTGCGTAGCACCACAGCACCCTTTTCGGTTCCGACTAGAGCTCAATGCACCCTCTAATTTGCCCAACAAGAAGTGGTAACGAGAGCTGCATAGAAGATTTCGGGGCCGTCGCTTCGGTAGCGTGGCTTGAATGCCCTGCAGATGACGGCACAGTCTGCAGTAATACACTGCAAATAGCGTTGCTGGCATTGGTTCAAGTCTGCGGCGACTCCAAATATAGTCCATCGCTTAGCGAGCGAATGGAATACTGGTATCACAAAGTGTCTAAATTTGCTCGTCGCGAGAGACAAGCTTTGGGGCTGATGAAGTACGCACGTTTTGGCTTCAAGATACCTATTGTCGGGCCCAACCTCGAAATATAACTAGACAGTCAAAGATTATGTAGGATAATATGTGAAAAGCAACACGGAATTAACAGCCTCGCGCCTTGAAATTCATTGTAGGCAACAAAGTATACTGTAGTGGCCCACAACACTGCAACCTCAGAAAACCTGCAGAAAATGGGATACGGCCAAGCAGGCCCGGTCTGACAACGGAACTCTACAGTGAATAGACTTCAGCATACAAGCGAAGTGTTTTTGTGATACTGGCTAGTTATGAGACAACTTTTGTAGCTTCTCCCGAGCTACATCGAAGAAAATGATCTATATAATGCGTAGAGGGAGGTCGGAGACTGCAAGAGGAACTACTAGCTAAAGAGTGACCCGGAACATGAAATAATAGATAGACCGTGAAAGCTCAGCCCGGCTCTGCAAGCTTACTCCTCCCGTCTGAGTATCCCTCCCTCGCTAATCTGTATTCCCCACCGAAATTGTCAAATCGAGACCCACGGGATAAATCAACCCGCGCGCTACGCTTCCCAAAGTTGAGCTAAAAGAACTTCATGAGAACACGAATGATGACATAGTGTAGCTTCACGCAGCTGTCTTGTCTACATTGTATTTCCAGCTCTACCTCTACACCAGTCAGCCACTCGCACATGTTCCGAAACCTGAAGTGTACGTGCACTTCTCGATAAAGTAAACGTGGTTTTGCTGGATATACGACGCGTCTCCCGAGCTCGTGGGTCCGCTTGGGCACATTCACTATCCCTAACCGACCTCTGCGGACTGTACCAGATGGTATGGCCACAAGATTTGTATCTCAGCCACTTTTAGAGCGATCAATGCCTGCTGCATATATTACAAACACTTGACCAAACCGTTGATGAAGATTGCACAGTCATGATACCTGTGCATTTTGCGAGAAGAGGCGCGATATCACCGCCGATGAACTTTCACCAGACGGCAATCAGAAACTCTGGGCCGCTGTGTCTCCAAAGCATCTGCCTACCCTCATCCACAATCTTGTATTAGATCTCAGGACGAATGAAGTATGTCTTACACAGCACTGAGACAACCTCCGCCGAAGAAAGAACATGACGCTGTACATACCAACATCTGCATGCACCTAGGGTGCCGAACCTTTGTGTTAAGCACCTCCTTCATTACGTATTCGAGGCCACACGACACACCAGGTACTACCAGTTTGCTCCGGATTCGTCAAGGTAACGGGACTATGTGCCACGGATCGCAATTGCAACATCGTATTAATAAACTACGGGCAAGAGCCGACTGACGTCAAATCGGGCGATTTGATCATCTGGAGTTGGTTATATGTGTTTACTGCTTAGGCCATAACACAAATGGATATCCACAACACAAAGCAGAATAGTCTGAAGAGTTGTAATCAGTTTTGCCATCATCGACATCGTATACACTCTAAGGGATTTCCAAAGACGATACGACAGGGACAGTGCGCATTCCGAACGAGACGCGTTTAGCTGATATATTGGCCTGGCTGTTGCTCGTGAGTTCCAATAGAAAGATTGCTTCTATCGGGTAAATTCGTTGATCCAGACCACCAGAACACGAAAATTAGCAAATCGGAGAATATGAACCGAAAACAAGCGACCACTAAGTGATTGGGCTGCGTCTCGTCAAACCACACCGGATCCCAATTCCGCCCCAGAGAAATTCAAGATACAGGTAACCACCAAGCGCTCGGACTCGACATCGTTAGCGTTAAGTAGCTAGAATTGATGGCTTACGTATGACCACAACTAGTGTCACAACATTTTGTCACTTTATAACAAAGACGATCCTGCTATACAGGCCGAGCGCAACAACAAGTGTTAAAGACACACCTTCTTAACTTCGGTCCAGCCAAGTTAATAGCAGTGCGATCAATAGACGACAAAAGATGTCCAACACTAGTACGGCGACAACCACCAAGAGCCATGTTGGATTTTCCCTGGATATGTCTATCCTTAGAACTTAGGTGACCAAGCGCGCATCGAATCATCATTTTCTTCTACATCTACTGCACTTGCTAGTCGTTAAGAACGTCTTGATGACTCTCGGTCGGTGTAATAAGGGCTTGTGTTCAAGAGCTTGGAAGAGTATTCGAATTGCAATAATCTTCTATGGCTTCAACGGGGCCGTGAGGATCTGTCTCCCCCTTGACCAACTGAGAGGTCTAGGGTCTTTTATGCCCGAATCGCCTCGCGTATTGTTGCCGACCTTTCGCTTTTAGTTACTTCGTATTACTATCTCGGCAGAGACTAGGCAAACACGGGTAGAAGCTTCGCATGGATTCTTACACTCATATGACTATATACATGATACGCAGATCTCTAGTCTGAGATCGGGATCCAGCCTGTCGGTATGTGTGACAGCTGGCCATTTGTCAATATCATCCTGTACATCCAAAGAACAAAACACACGCTGTTAGGGCTGCGAAAGAAACGAGTACGGTAGCTTGATATCAAATAGCAAGTAGCTATGAACATAGTTTCATGACTAAAGATCGCAATTCCTTAATTAACACATTAGAAAAAGGGATCTAACTCTAGTCCGCAGTAGCGGTATACACTAGTCCCCCGATATACCCCTGCCCCCTTCAACGTGTCTGCTAACGTTCTGCTAACGTAATACTAGTCGAGACGGGTCTTGAAGTATATGCCCCTGAGTGTGATGACACTTCTCTTGTAAGACGAAGAAGTACGGTTTGAGTATAATCAGAGCCAACCTTCAAAAGGTTAACGAGATATCGGTTGCGCGGTAAAGATGATACTCATTCGGTTCATACTTAATGTACCTACACAACCTAGGTGCTTCAAGCAAATCCAATACCCGTAGTGCTTGTTTATTCCTCATCTCCTCTTACCTCTTGCTAATTTATATCCATCCACCCGTCTAACTGTAAAAGACCAACGTTCATCAAACAACGCCCATTAACCATAAGTCAATAATCTAATACTGGAGTTCTTCCTCATTTACTCTTTTACGTACTAAGCATAATAGTAGATCCCCACCTCTACCGAAAATACCCTATTGCAGCAACCAAAAACGGAGCATCATTTCAGCAAGCAAGCGCCAACATCACGTCCATCAAGCTACTATTTACTTGCTGATAACATATACCTACTGAAACAACGTAATATCCATAACTATATCTACACCTAGGCTTGCACCTATTTAGACTTACTAATTAATAGGTATTTCTGGACTGATATTACCAGGTTAGGTACTCACACAAGCGCGATCCCGCATCTTGTCTACCACGTTCACGTGAGGGTGCTGGGCGCGACTCATAGGAAGCTCGCTGTACCGAGTAGCTCTCCCTCATAGCTCCGTTCCGCGCAGCTCACTGGACGCTCGATAAACCGCAAACACAAAGCAGCATCTTAAGAAGAAATAAGTAATATGACCTTTGAGACACCTTTTTAGATATTAACCTTTGCGATAAACCGTGATACAAGGTAAATAGAGAAAGGTAAGTGAGGCCTCCACCACTTTAGGAAAAAATAGTTCTCATAGTTCGATCGAAAAACCAATGCAACAACTATCTCGTCAGATATGATATCGAAGCCGTCCATCCATCTGTCTGTCTCCTCATAGCCCCATGCCCCGGCGGACACACAGACAGACCATACAAGAAGAAGGCAAATGCCGGACTCTATAAACAACGCTGAAAACTAGCAGAGAAGACAAAAGGCTACAGCCTTCAGCTTGGAGGCTCAGGTCGTAGTGACCACGAGCATTGGAATGTTGAGCCCACGAAGGCATGATCTGACATCATACCTAACAACGAAGAGGACGATTTATCTGATATGGAGAGAATCCACGTAATTAGATAGAGCTTGCTACGTCCGCAACCCCTAGGGAGGTAGACGAAGCGGCGCTACGGCGCCCCGTACCGACGTTAAACTCAATCAATTAATCAATCAAAGTCTCCTCATAACTATCCGTAAAAGTAATCATTGGATGAGGTACCCACTTCCCCCCTACTTACATGACATGATAAAACACACAGCGTGAAGCTCCTAAGCTACCCACGTATCTATACAAATAAGTGCGTGCGTGCAAGAAGCGGAGGGGAAAAAAGGAAAAAAAAAACACGGCTATCTAAACCGCCCGAAGGAGGCTTTTCCGATGAATAAATAGTTACTACCTACCGACTTCCGTACCATCTGCGGAGCCAGGTAGACCTACCAAGCTAACCGCCAAACCAAACTAAACCATTAAAAAGTTGCGCCAACCACAAAAACAAACAACTCCCTAACCGATTTCAATACATAGTATCATGACCAGCTAGCCTTGTAGTATCATCGTAATCAATCTCGATGAGGTGAGTAAGTTCAAATACCTGCCTACGCATATTTACAAGCGCTCGCTTCGACAACAGACACACGGTCTCGTACACTAAAAAGGAATGCGATGTGACCATGAAAACTTTTTCATTCATCATTTATCGTAACAGATTGAATATTTATTTCATTCAATTAGTCAGCTCGTAGCTACTAGCCAGCACGAGTCTCTCTCTAATCGATTTCTAGCAGATAGGGGGTTTGATTACAGAGGGGGTAGGGTGGCAGGTAAGACCGACATCTATTCCTATACAGGCACGTATACCCTCGTCCATTCCGAGCGCGCTGCCAGATAGCGCGCGACGTCTCTAATGTATGTTGTGTATATAGTGCCCGAGAAGCCCTTAGACTGACATAAACCCTTAGTAGGTAGTCTATACCACGTCGAATTTTGATTCTGATGTACAACCGTCATCTCTTCTTGTTCCTTCTCGAAGATCACGAGATACGAGTGTGTGCCTTGTGACGCATTAGGTAACGATGGTAGAGGCTCAGCGACCTGCCTTCATCGCGGCGCGTCTTCTCATCTTGTCGGCTACAGCCTTCAATGCTTGTTTTACGTCCTTCTGTCCCTCCCAAGATTCGAGATCGTAGTATTGCGGAGCCAATTCCTGTAAGATAAGTAAGTATGTATAAGTAAGATGGCCACGATAGGATAGGCGACCGAGTATATAGAAAGCAGAAAACAGAAAGCAAAAAGGGACTTACAAGCAGCCATTCAGGTCGAATGCCAGTAACGGTTCGAACATATTGCTTCGACGTCAAGACAAACTCGTTGTAGATGACCCAGTCATAGTCGGCGCCAAGCACGGTGCTCGGATGCAACATGACGGCCGAGTTGTTGTCCTTCAAGGTTCGATAGATCTTGTTGTTCTCGCGCTTGGCTACTTGCATGAAGAAGCCGGCGACGAGGGCCCGCCGAATGTTGGTGTAGTATTCCTTATCCTGAAAGTCGGTACTAACCAGGTCCAGGCCGTGGGTTTCCATGATGCGCTTGAGCTGTGCTCGAACGTTGTCCGCGCTGGACAGGTGACGGAAGGAAAGGTAGTGCTGATGACACCATTTCTTAGCATCATCGCCCCTACCTAAAATACCCTTGAAGGCATGGTATACGTTCAACATGGTAAGATGGTCGCCATCGTTATGCTTGAAGAGGTTCTTCATGTCGTCGGCCTCTCGCCTCTTCTGTGCTGGCCGCACAAAGATCTGAGGAACCGATAACAGTGCGGTGAGAGATAGTATCTCGTTGGAGCAGTAGAATTCGGGGCTTGAGATCAGCATGACTGCCAATGCCGGATCAAGAGGGAACTCAGATGCGAGACTACCCAACTGGGTCAGCTCGCCTTCGTCGTCCAGACAGGCCAGGTAATTGAGCTCCTCCAGAGCACGCATCATGGTCTCAGGGGCGGGTGGGTCCATCAGATCGAAATGAACTAAATCTACCACCCCAAGTTTCTTCAGCTCCAAGACTGTGTTGGCAAGATTGGAACGAAGAATTTCAGGATACGTCTGTTCGTTGAGTTCTTCCTTGAAGGCCTTTTCTGTATACAGACGGAAACATTTTCCAGGCTTTGTACGACCCGCACGTCCGGCTCGCTGTTGGGCCGAAGCCTTTGAGATAGCCGAGACGAGGAGTGATTCTACTCTCAGTCTCGGGTTATAAATCTTCTGCTTGCTAAAGCCGGGGTCTACCACGTAGACGATACCATCAATGGTCAAACTCGTCTCGGCGATATTGGTAGAGATGATACACTTCCGACCCGGACGACCACCCTTCTTGAAAGGTGCCGGGGGCGGATCGAAGATGCGCTGTTGCTGATGCGGTGGCAACGTACCGTAGAGTGGGTACACGACCATGGGGCCGCAGTCGGTTTCTCTCACAAGCTCGTCGACCTCGAGAGAGATCTTGCGACACGTGTCCTCGATCTCCTCCTCTCCAGTCAGGAACAGCAAGATGTCACCATCGGCTTCACCGGCATGGATCTGCAGAACAGTCCGTATGGCACCTTCGACGTAATCCTTCTCGGGATCTGGCGTGTAAAAGATCTCGACAGGGTGGGTTCGGCCTGGCACGACGAGGAGAGGGGCATCGAAGAAGTAGCGCTGGAACTTCTGAGCATCGAGGGTGGCAGACATGACGATGAGCTTCAGATCGGATCGGCGACGAGTGACGTCCTTGAGCAGGGCCATGAGAATATCGGTGGCCAGGGTGCGCTCGTGGGCTTCGTCGAGGATGATACAGCTATAGCGAGACATGTTATGGTCATGCATGGCCTCGCGCAGTAGCATACCGTCAGTCATGTATTTGAGGATGGTCTTAGAGCTTGTCTTGTCCTCAAAACGGATGCTGTACCCGACCTCCTCGCCGAGGTTGACATCGAGCTCGTCGGCGACACGCTGGGCGACGGACATGGCGGCCACTCGTCGCGGCTGCGTACAGGCCACCATCTTGTGGTTGAGATGAGGCAGCTCGTCGTAGGCGACATATTGTGGTATCTGCGTGGTTTTTCCCGAACCCGTCTCACCTACGAACACAAGGATCTGAGACTTATGGTACAGGTCGAGGAACTCTTGCCTGGTGATTGCGAAAACTCACGTTAGCCAATATGATACGCCGGGGTCGAGGCTAGAGTAAGGAATAGGGATTGCGCGCTCTCACCTCTGCTTGTGTACGGGCAGGTTCCTTCGGGTCTTCAGAATGGAGAAGTACTGTTGGGAGTGCGGTTCGCCGGTGAAGGGGTTGTTGTCGCCGTCCTCGGCATCGTACGCCTGCTTGGCCGTCGTTTCGCGACGCTTGAAATGTCTCAGTGCGGATCCCACGGGCAGCTTGCCGTTGATGAAGCCGTTGCTGTCGTTGCCGTTCCAGTGCGCCAGGTATGGATTGTCTTCGACCTTTATCTTCTGATCCTCGTACTCGTCTTGCGTCTTTCCAACCTTCATCCGCTTAGTCGATGAGTTAGTGTCCGCCGGGCTCCTGCTCCTCTTGCGCTCAGGCTTGCTGACCTTGGGACTTCTCTCATCGGCCATGGTGAGCGATGCACTGGGATGCCGCCGCCGCTGCCTGCGCCTGGGTGAGGTCGGCGATGGTGGGTTTGCGATTCGTGAGAGGTAGCAGGTATGAGTGTTAGAGGAGGCAGACCCGGGCAGAGGAAGTAATCAATGAAGCAAGGATATGCCACCGGTGAAGGATGAGTGCCTAGGTTAGTCAACTACTTCTGTGCACAGTGAAGCGGTAAACACAATTGGCAATAGGTAATCTTGAACGCGACCACTTGCGAATGTATTTTTCTGGAGCGCCATGTTTCGAGGCCCCACCACATAACCGTACCTACGCCTACCTAGGTACATACATACATACCTTACCACTGATGGCTATCGACGATAGCGATAAGGCCCCCGATAACCTGCGATAACCCAGCGGGTCAGGAGGTATTGTAAGAGGGCCAGACTACATCGTGGACACTTTATCTCTATTCGAATCCAATAAGCAACGAAGATAATGGCTAATGACATTTTTATTTTGAAAACAAGTTCTTCAAGGCAATTCATCGCCTAGTCTTTGGGACGGTTGTTGCGTAGGCCGAGTCCCAACTCCGCATGTAACACTATTACTATACATGAACCGTGTAAACTGCATAAGCTGCCTCGTGTTACCTGAGGCGCGTATAAAATGTCCCATCCGCCCCCTAACTTCCCCCAAAAATCATCACAATTTATTAGAGTTCCCGACCTCCGGGTTTGACCTGCCTTCTTGGGTACTTGTACACAGGCTCACCGCCATGTCAACCCTGTTCTTGATGTAATAATTCCGCAACGCCTGGCGCCCAAAATCTAGTCTGAATGTGTCGTCATCTTCATTAGCCATGAACAGTTGTTTCTCGTTATGCAGACCATGGGGGACCGTCGATCCCTTTTTCACGTCGTACCATCAGAATCCTGGAAATGATTCGCTGGCCTTCTGAGCATTTCTGATGATGCTTTCCACAAGCTCCATGGATCCGTCGGACACCTCCGGCAGGTCAGGTGTCCCGCCCGCTTGACTGGGCGCTGCCGCGAGATTCACTGGGAGAAATGGTAATGGTGTGGGTTGTTCCCCTGAAATCGTGGCGGGAGGGTGTGGACTTGTTGTGTCCGTTGGCGGTGATAGACGTACTGCAACGGGTGATGCAGGTTGTGGGGGTGGTGCGGCGGCTGGTGGGGGCTGCCGTACTGGGGAGGCCCGGAAGTCGGCAGACTGAACCTGTTGCTGTTAGGCACTGCTGGTGGGGAAGTGTGCCGGAAAGGTCCGCTTACAACATGATTTGGCTGGAATCCCGCTTGCGGGAAATGCCATGCACTCTCGGGCTGGCTGTAGCCGGGCAAAGCTTGCGGGCTATGCGTAATGAGCGCTGGACTCGTAGTTGTTATGGTAGAAGCAGGTGCTGATGATTGCACCGAGGCTGGTTGAGTAGGCGTCGTCTGCAACTTTCGTAGGGCCTCCCACGGCCGTGGCGCAGGAATGTGTGTCTGTTTAGGCACGGCCGACGTTGTCTTGACTGAACTGGCAGGCGTAGCCGTACGCTGTAGTACACCAGATGAGACGGGCACCGACGGCGGAGGAATGGGGGTCGTAGACTTGGGTTGTCGTGCCTGTCCTGACGCAAACTGGCTGAATGGTATTGTGGATGTGAACCCTGACGCCATCGGTGCGGTTGCCGGCGTAGTCACCAAGTTCGGGTGAGTTGACGGGGTCGTGGGTAACGGCGGAATCATGGCTAGGGGCTGAGCCATGCTACCGTTGTCGGAATGGGTTTCTATCTTCACATTCCGGTTCTGTAGCATGACTGCATAGTGAGCCCGAATAGCTGGGTGTAGAGCTGCCCCTGCGTTGACATCGGAATCCCAATGGTTTGAGCCACCGACCGGACTGGAACACCAATCAGATGATTCCTTCGCCATGGATGGTTGAGCTGCCATGGGCGGCGCTGATTGCGTCCCTAGGGCCGCTGGTAAGGCAATATGTATGCCATCAACTGTACCTGGCGTTATGGTTGAGGCGTGGTGCGCAATAGGCGATTGAGAATGTTGCGCAACATCATCCGAGGCGCTGGTCGATGGCAAGGCCCCTGTGACGGGCGCATGGGAGCTTGATGACAGTCCAGGGTTCGTTCCGTTTAGGCCTGTCGATTGTCTCCGCACGCCGAATAATGCGTCAGGTGTCCGCATCAAATGCGCGCGCAGACTTCCCTCGTATCCGTTGGTGAACCCACCCCAGTGAGCATATGGAGTCCTGTACTTGGTGGAGTCCCTAGGATGTATATTAGAATACAAAGCACTGAAAAGAGTTGACGAAACTAACCTATTATGATGCACTTGAAAGAAGGCATATTTTTGGATAACGCTAGGTCGCGACTCCTTTGACGGATGCGATGAGACGACTGACTGGAGATGTCCTGCTAATGCTTGAGCTGAAGCGGAGGAGGAAGGTCGGATGGCAGACGACGTCATCGGCGTATTGAGGGAAATGTTCGATACCAGCGAACTCGATCGCGCTCTCGCTTGTGTTTGGAATAACTGGCTGTTCTGAGGTGAAGGCGAAGGCCCGAGGCCAGGCGGTTGTGAGAAGCCATGGCTAAAGGGCGATTTCGTCATCGAATCTCCCCGCGCATGCCCGTAAGACGAAGGGGGTGTGCCGAATCTTTGTCCAGAGCCAAGGGCAAGTCGCCCACTATGACTACTTACAGAGGACTTATTTCGCGCATGGCCACTGGCAGTCTGAGGGGGTGTTGGCCTTTGGAGGGAGGGCCGCCTTGACACGGATTGCTGTTTAGGCAGAACAGGAGGGGTGCAGGCAGGTTGAGCACCAGCTTGTGGAACAAAAGTAGCCGTTGGTCGCGGTATTGACGATTGAGATTGTTGTGTTGGGTTTGCAGATTGAGCTGTGAAATAAGGGGCAGGCTGTGGCGTAGACTGCTGGAGTTGCGATGATTGCTGGGTCGACTGGCTTGACTCGAACTTAGGATGAGGCTGTGACCTTTGTGGTGTCTGTTGTGGCCGTTGTTGCGTTACTAATGTTGATGGTTGAGTCTGTGGCGTTTGTCGTACACGCTGAACCTGCTGTCCGGGTGGCACATAAGGTGAATGCTGGAAAGTGTAGTATGGTAAAGGCGAAGGTATAGCAGCAGGTTGAGAAGGAGTAGAAATGTTTGGCTGATTCATAGGTTGCGTGTGGAAGAATGTGTTACTGGGAGAGGGCTTGGGCTCAAACTGCTGAGCAGTGTAAGGGGAGGGCTTGGGTACAAACTGGTGTGGAGTGAACGGTGAACGGACAAAGGCCGGCGGCACAGGATCTCGGGGTTTGTACTGATATGGCTTCTCGGTCTTTGGCGCCTGGACTGTGGCGTGAATAGAGAAGGTCGAACCGTACGACTTCCGTGGCGGGGGAGGCGGCGGAGCTGGTCGAGGAATAGAGTCCAAGAAGTTACTCTTGCAATTGTGCTGCTTTTTGCGGGGGTCCTCCGTGTATTGTGGTCGGGCATCGGTAGAATTCCTTCCCAGGTAGTGCCAGATCTGGTTCTCTTTGGATAAGTCCACCTTCGTTTGGACTTTATTGACCTCCAGTTCGTGGTGGTTGAACTCCGCCCAGACAAAACCGCCTTCGACGAACGGCTCTTCAGGGCGGGGGGGTTCTTCGATTCGTTTTCTAGTCGCATTGATGAGATCCTTGGCCCTGCGCGAGGTTGGCATGGGAACAGCATTTTGCGATGCGTGTGGTAAGTGTAAGTCGGCTGGGTCAGGAAGAAGTAACCATTTCCATTCCACTTCCACTCGCTCCCTAGAATTTGTCAGTATTTGTCTCCTGCTACAGCTGACTCGGTATTCGTACCCGTTAGGAATAATGTCCAGGAGGAATGTTTGTTCACTGTCCCGGTTTTCAATGATGATGCCTGCAAATATATCACCACGGTGGTATTGAAGCTGGCAGATGTCACCCTTCTTAAGTGCCAAGGCAGCTCGGCGCGTCTTCTGGTCATCCTCCAAGATGTCCCCATCAAGCTTCCGGTCACGTTTAGTCCTATGAAACCGGCAACTAAACTCAAACGCCTGCTCCTTATATTCGGTGCCGTCCTCGCCAAAAATGGGTATTTCAGCTTCTTCAACGAAGACGCCCGCGGCGGCGGCGCACGTTGCGTGATAGGATCTCGCGCACTTTTTGTGGGAGCACTGAAAGCACGTTCCCCTTTTAGAGCGGCAGAATAAGCACTTGAGGTCAAGCCGAGCTTTGCTGATGTTTGCAACGTTTGCAACAATTTCCTTTCCATCAACAGTCTCAATCCACGTCTCCGCACCATACAGAGCACAGAGACGATGAGCCTTACGGTCGTTGTCGGCCGGTAGCAACTCGACACCAGGAATATCGTGCGGGCAGAGACAACATGGTGGCTCAACCTGGCTCTTGAGACGTAACCGAATCTTCTTGGTCTTCCTCTCTCCTTTATCAACCGTTGCCCGCTTGCGTTTTCGCCCAGCCGTCTTGAGTTTGATGGTATGAGCACGAGGTGTAGGCATGCCACTCTCGAGCTCATCCTCATCTTCTTCATCTTCCTCATCCTCTTCATCTTCTGTTTCTTCATAATCGGTTTCCTCGCCCCGTAATTTCCGTTCAATTTCGTAAACATCAACCCATACACTATCTTGCGCTTGAGCACACTCGCATTTCTTAGCAATCTTTCCCATCGGCAGCCAGGAATCTAAGGCGAAGTTAACAGCTTCCGCACAGTTGTATCCGAGATTGTATCCAGAATGATAGCCGTAGGGGTAGGTCACGACGAATTCACCGGGATAAGAAACACACTTGTTCACTTTGATGTTGAAATACTGCTGAAGGTGGTTCGGAGAGATCAGGAAAGCCTTGTGGCGGAGGAATTGACCGCAAGCTTTAGCGTCTGTAGGCCAGATGCTCTTCATGGCCGCTTCGAACCGACGAGCGTCGCCTTGGGAAATGCTGTACCACTGTTTAGGTGCGCCAAAATGAAGATAGTTGATGCTGTAAAGATCCACATCCTCCAGATGCCATGCGAATGTGGCCTTCCACATGCCGAGGTATAGGTAAGCGGTGTTGACACCGGGCACTTTGGTGCCCAGAACATCAAGGAGGTTGGGAAGCTTGTTAAGATTCCAGCCCTCGGTAGTATCGTCAAACAGAGTGCCAAGAACATCAGCCCCATAAAGCGGTGGCGCGTAGGTGAGAGTCTTCCAGTATATGCGCTCAAGTTCCTCACATCTCTCAGGTGTGTAGTCTGAGATGTCCATCCGATAGTCGAAGTCCTTAAAGGCCTCCTCGTCAATCTTGGCTGAGCCCTCGCGTCGGGCATACTTGCGTCGAGCGGACGTGCTCTGTTCCTTGGGCTTTGCCTGTCTAATGGCACCCATCCGGCCAACGGTTAATGGTACCGGGTCGTCGTCTTCGATATCGTCGCCAATGTCCTGCTCGACTGAATCGACAATGGCCTCGGCGGACGGCGAGACCGGTGTCATGGGGCGCTCTTCAAGCTCTGTAGCACCACCTTTTGCCCCGGCTCTCTTCGTCTTGCTCCTCGTAGAACGTCCACCGGTGCTAGCACTAGCACCGGCACTGCGCCTTTTAGGTCCGGACGACGTCGAAGCGGGAGTTCCCTTGGATCTGGAAGGGGCCTGCGCACGCCGTTCTCCCCGTCTGGCTGGGGGCTGGTGCTCGCTCTGGTCACAAAGCTGTCGCCACTGGGGCAGATTGTATGCTCGCTGATGGAGGATGTTCACTTGTCTGTAAGTACCGTTGGACCCCATGATCTCTTGCTTGATGGGTTCACGGACCCTGATCTGTTTCACCAAATCATCGAGCACGGGCAACTTGTCCTTCCACTCTTGCGGGGGTATGATCTTGATAATACCGGACTTCATACCATAGGGATCGACCTTTTCCATCTGTCGATAGTCCGAGTCAGCAGCATGAACACAGTAGTCATAGTTACGGGGTGTTGCGGTGCACGGGGCGACGTACGAATTTCTTGAAATCCTTAAATTGGTGCATGTCCGGTTTGAAGACGGGGACAGTGCCAGACCAATGGTCCGGGATAACCTCGCCAATGTCCTCGTCTTCAGGTGTTGGCTCGGCAGTGGGCTGAGGGGTGGGTTGAGCGTGGAAGAAGGGCAGCTGGCCAGGCTCGAGGGTGGGATCCTCGACGTCGCTGAGTTCAGAGTCATCGTCGCTGTCATCGAGCTTCATTGCGCTGTTGCTATCGGGTGGGGAGTGCAGGCCGATAGGCTTGGGGGACGGGTGAGGTTCCGCACAGTCGGCGGATGCGTCTGCGTCTGCGACTTTGGCATTGGCATCGGGCTGAGTATGGCCGTCATGGGCATGGCTGGAAGTGCTGTCGTTGTCGTGGAGGGCGGGAAGCTCAGGCGCAGGCGCCACGACGGCGTCAGTCGCTTCAGCGGACATGGCAGCGATCGGGGGGCTACATGCGATCAACGAAAAGATTGTGTTTCCTCATGGACACGGGCAGCCGATCGCAGCGGTTTCGGTCGAAACCGCCCTCTATATTCAGGATGGGCCGGTGTGGCGATGCGATGTTGCTGTGGACGTGAGTGCGGATGCGGATGTAAATGTATGAAGCAATGCAGGTGGTGCAACGTTCGTTTCGTTCGTAGCCTACGTTCGCTACCTACTGTATGTACCTAAGGTAGGTATGGAGTTGTTGGTTGGCTGCGGCGGGCTGGGCTGGGCGAGTTCTCTGCCTGGATTGGATGGCTTGGGGGGATGACCAGGTCGAGAGGAGGAAGGGGTAGGTAGATAGGGCGGTGGTTCTTTTTGGTTGGTCAGTTGTGCCGCAAGGGACCTAAGCGTGCTGGGTCTAGTGGGGGCTCGAAGGGCGTTGTAGCGCGCTGCTATGTGTGGCTTACGCATCTACGAGTGGTCCGATTCACTGTTAGTATTACATGTTAGTGGTCTGATGCTCCGACAAACCTTGCATCCATCCCCTCACCTTGGTTGCAAGAGCTTGTAGGAAGGTGTGCACTAACTAAATAAGTATGTATCGCTGCTTGAAGTTGACACTATATGCGCGATTTGATAGACTGTCGATGGAACCAAAAAAATATTTATTTTAAAAATATTAAGCCAAAAGAATAAACAATTATCTTACGTCTACCTTGCTATTTAGAGCTAAAAGTGGTAACCACCATTGTTACTTTATATGAACATCTACAAGTCGAGATAGTTTCACTCAACGTAAGGAAGTACCCTGCATGATATTAGTGGTAGGCGAGGCGAGTAGCAAAATAGTTGGCAGACCCAGTCACAGACTCACTCTACTATTTTACAGTTACATAGAACAGCCAAAAAAGCCAAAGGAAATAAGATAAGTAGAGTGAAATATATTTTAAGCCTTGAATTCTAAATCTGTCTTCTTAGGCTTTTTAAAAAGATTTTTTTGGGCTGCTTTATCTAGCTGTAAAATAGTAGAGTGAGTGTGTGACCCTGGAATAGTCCAACTAAAGTACCTAGGTAGGTCTGCCAACTATTTTGCTACTCGCCTCGGTAGGTAGCCCAGTAGCCAATTTCAGGTAAATGATAAACCTGAAATTGGCCCGAATAAGCAACTTCATCCATCATGGCTACTTACCTAGTATTACTTTGTAGCTTTCATGTCCTGGGGGAGCTTGATCTCTTCAAAAGTTGATAACCAATCAACACTCGAAAGTACCAAGGATTAGCTAGCTACCTTGTCGCACTTCACCGCAGCACTCCAAAGAAACATTGTCTAAGAGTGAGAACAGAAATGTGTCTTTGATAAAGTAGGTATATAATAATAGTGGATTGACATTACATCATTGGTATCATCGTCGTTAATTACCACAATCCACCATCACTATGACCCCTCCACTACCGTAAGCCGTCATCCCCCAGATGGATAGGATCTAATACCTGACGTGACCACAGACGGGATGCCATAGTGTATATGGTTAGGGAAGGAAAACTTAATCTGCAATAATATGAGTTGTCCGAGTCGCGTTGGGATCACTTAAATAATTGTTGGTCTAATTAGTTTAGCCACCTGGGTTAGTGTAGTCAACATCGAGGTATTGGAATAAACCAAATTAGCACATGGGTACCGCGACTCACCCAGCCTACCTTAGGGCTATAACTGGTAAGTTTGGCATTGTATCTGTATCAGTACGTTAGCTCCGAGAATCTACGTTGTGCTCTAGAATAGAATTCGCCGGATGTGTCTTAATGCCCAGGCTCACACTTCATCTCTGAATAGCCTCTATCCGTCGACAAAGAGAACTTAAGTAGTAGTTTCCACTCAAATGAATTGGCGAATGAGTTCGCGGACTTCGTTCCGCCCGCGCGATCTCGAATGGATGGGCGGCGATACCCGAATTCCACGCCTAAGACAAGGATTCAAGAGCATGTGCTCGACTAGCTGACGTACTTGGAACGAATTGCCCAATCAGAATGGAGTGTCCAGTCGCCCACCTCCGATCGTTCGGAGTTTGATGACGGGAACTTATAAGCACTAGGTTAGTGAGTGAACAAAGTGAACAAACTTTGGGGGCTGCAATTTGACGAGGGGACGGAGCTGTGCTAGAAGATCCTATATAAAAAGATAATGAGCACAGTATCGCTCTCAGTAGGAAGGATAACAGTGTCTTCCCTCTATTGCTCGTCCTTGTTGGCACTCGCAATGGAAACCTCACATTTCAAGAAGGTCTTGTTTATCTTCTTGGGGTTGTAATGTTGTTGTCATTGGATTCTTGGGCTGGTTCTCTCAACGACTCTATCTCATCTTGATATGGTCCGTCACAAAAGACCTGGTAGTTCATCTAGTGTTATAAAGTTGCTATGATAAGCATAGCTCTATAGATTCATCTCGTATTGAGCCTACACTACTCTAATCGATTAACGTAAAACTCTCGGTGGTAGATTGCGATGAACAAACTTGGGATGCATGGCTGTTCTCAAAAAGCCCAGTACAGCGAGAATGTTAATTTGTATGACTCACCACAAGCTTCACATTAACCGCAGAATTGGTGTCAATTGAGTCTACTTGATGAAAGGTAGTGGTCTCAATGATATGCGTGGGCTAATGACGAAATACCTGAATAGATATGAAGCAGAAGTGTCCGTTTCACTAATTAGTAAAAATCACATGATAAGAGACGAGGGGACTCGTGTGCAAGTAATTCAGAAGTTTTTTTTTATTTCATTTGATTTATCATTCTCATGTCTCCTCGACACCTCGAGAGCATAACAGCCCTCGAGGCCGGAGGCTGGCGTCCACTCATCTCTTTTTCTTCGTCATCATCAACGTCGAACGACGACCAAAGAAAAAAATGTGGTAAGAGGCCCAGCAGCTGATAATCATCTCCTCGCTGCGAAAAACTTTCGCACTCGCGCGCTTTCAGAGCGCGCGGCATCCAGACAACATGGTGTACAAGAAGCGGTATGCCGTGTATGACAATACAGGGCATAAAGAATAGTAGTAACCTGGTACACCCAATTGACTCTTTTCTCGTCCCTTCCCCTTCCTACATGCTTTTTGTAGCCCGCAGGACTTTTGCTTTTTTCCCTTTCTAAATCCCGGATGTCGGGTAAGAGAATAGAATAGACACTAGGCAAGGGTGAAAATAGACACTAGTGATTAATGTGTTGTGTGGTGTCTGCATGCAGAGACAACACAACAAGAACTGAATGGATGGATCGATGGCAAGACTGACTTCCGTCCCGTCGCGTGGCTGCAGAGGCCGAGCCGTAGGGTTACGGCCTCGGGACGAGCCAGCGAAAGCCAGAAAGGGGTAGTAGCTAGCAATCAATCCGAGATCCATGTGGCGTTCCGTGTTGGAGTACCGACAATGCCCGTCTCCAAAGTAATAAGGTTTCAATAACCGTAAATGCATGATACAAAATATGTAGCTCGCCGCCCGCTTTTTTGTGGTAAAAGATTTTCCCAACACCAGGCTGCAAAAATGACGCTAGATAAAAAAACGACAACAGAAAAGAGCCCGTGAGTGTGACAAGGCCCCGAGGCCTTTGTAGGTGGCGTACGTGCAAAAACGTTGTTCACAATACGTCCACATTGAGCAATATGTGGCCGGTCTCGTGTCGGGGCTCCCGTTCCACTGTAGAGCAAACATCAAACTCCAAAGGCGTAAAAAGCATGGTCGTGCCTAAACAGGAACAGAATGGTATCTCTCTATGCGCAAAACAATGATAGATAAAAGAAGAAAGCAAGGCAAAATAGCTCGAATCGACGCAAATGACGCTCAAGTCATAATGGGCATTAATGTCATTGCACCGTTGAATCATAACTCCATCGTCGTGTCTTCCGTAGCATGCACGGGTGCACGATTAGCGCAGTCTTCGCTTTCATAGACCGACGCGATCAGTCAATTTGCGCCAGAAGCTGGGGCGCCGTCGTTCGGTCCCAGTAGGGGAGCTCATTGTCGCCTCTCGTGTCATGGGACCTACGATGTCCTCGTCGCCGCGTTCGGGGAACTTGCCCTCGCCATCCATAATAGGTACCGTAATGATGCTCTCGTCAAACTTGTCGCAGCCCATGGCCTCTCCACTCGCCACGACAGCATCTAAAACATCATCGTGGAACGCACGCCAAGTTCTATCAGTCTCGGCCCATTTCTCCTCCGTGAACACATACGTCTTGGAAGTCAGGCCGTAATGCTCGCCGGTTCGGACCAGGTGTTTGATATAGTTGACACGTGCCGTCTCCCAGTCTCCTCGAAGCTCACGAAGCGACGATAAGGTGGCGGCTAAAGGTTTGTACGGGGCAGGCGAGATGGTAAAATTGGCATGTCCAAGGCGATCAGACCAGGCGTCCTGGTCCGGAATCGGGGGCACGTCGGTAGATATCATAATCTGACGAAAGGACGAGATGGACGGTTTAGTGCTGAGCGGTGGGGATAGGATGAGGGGCGACTGTGGTTCCTGGTCGAGCGGAGAGGCAACAGTGGGCGACTGCAACGGCGAGGGCTGAGAGGCGGCGTAATCGGCAGAGCTGCTGGTCATCATAGGTGGTAATAGGGGCGTCGTCGCCTGCTTACGCTCGCGTTGAATTGACAACAACACGGAGTCGGCTTGCTCCACATCGAAGGGTCCAGGTAAAGTGATGCTGTCGCTGCTCTCGAAAAACGATAGAGCGGGCGTGGGTGGAAGCGGTGGTTCATTTGAGCGGTCGGGAAGATACCGATTCGTTCTCGATAGAGACGATGATCGACTTGAAGCAGCACGCGAAGCAGCACGCGACATAGAGCGGCGCTCAGAACCCATATCCGAAACAGGCGAGCTGACGACGCTCGATTTCCTAGGCGATCTCCACCGGGCAAATGAAGGAAAACGAGAACCTATCCGATTCGAAAGACCCATAAATGGCGGCAAGGACCCATTCCGCTGCTTCGTCCTCGATGAACGTCGGCCAGTAGGTGAGTCGCCATCACTAAAGCACCCGAAATCGGTTTCAATTTCCCTCCCTCGTGCGTAGAAATTGGACGTAGTCCGCATCATATCGGCATCCCGGTGAATGCAAGGCTCGTCGCCTAGAAGTTAAAGCAATTAGTATACGAGTCATGATTTGGTTACAACTCAGTGGTGAGACATATACACTTACACAAGCAGTCATATAGATCTAGATGCTCCGAGATGTCGTCGTATGCGGCATGGACATTTTTGCCAAGGTGATTGAAGCGGTCGTACTCGAAGGGCTCTTCTTCAACGTCGTCGAGGATGCGTTTGCTAGGCGTTTGCAAAGGTTGGGTGGGCGAGGAAGGTAGGTCCTCGCAGCTGGCGTGTAGCGCCAGATCGAACGACGACACGGAGCTCGAATAGCGTAGGTGACCGCGAGCAGAGAAGGTAGGTGTTACTGGAGACGTCATTTCTGACGAGATCGAGTCTGTGGCTCCAAGTGAGTGTTGGCGGGTTGGGTATTGCCGGTTGTAGTGGTGGTGGTAGGTCGAGGAACCATCGACATCAGACTTTTCACAATATGCCATGACGGCAATGGCAGCAGCCTCCTCTTCCTGTTTTCTTCGCTCGACCAGTAGAGGTAGCCGAAGAGGGCGCAGGCCAGGAGACATGTCGTCTGTGGTACGCAGGAGCGCAGATCAGCGATCACGCTGCTGTCTAAAGACGATCCTTGGTTCTGAGTCCAAACAGAATAATATAGCAATCTGCGTGATGACGGGCAGTGACTATATCGGATATTGATCTGCGAGTACCCAAGATGGCAATACGTCTTTTGTCTGATCAGGACGAAAGCGACTCAACAATTGTCGTTAATATGTTGAGACGTGTTAGTGGGCGGCAAAGGTAAATGGTGTAAGTGCGCGCGTCCGTGTTGTTTGGCGTTGCAGTGGTGGTGAGATAAGAATGGCGGGGGGGTTGCGCCGTATGATGTATGCTCTCTGCTTCTCCAATATAGCCAACCTATAGCTATGCGTCAATGGAAGAACGGAGAGCTTCTGCTGGGTCGTCTCCAATTATCCTCTGTTCTTTTTCTCTTTCCACGCTTTGACCCTTGAAGGTGATCCTTTGGTTCACACTTTACTCATCAATAGTCATGTCAAGAGGTCGAGGAAACAACGTAAGCTCTACCTCCACATAATATACTTAGGGCAGATAAAGTTGACAAGATGGATTGGGTTTATGCTGGCTGCCTCGTCACTACTCCTGGTAGAGTCAAGCTGTGAGGGTTTCCCAGGGTCCAGTGACCTCGTGGCTCCGCGCATTCATACGTGTACCACTCGCCGTGCACACGACTATACTTAGTGGTAGTCGTCCACGTGTACCCAGCTGGTGTGTGGTGTGAGAAGTGCGAGTTGTGGTGTGTGGTGCGTAGACCGCCTGCGAGTTATTCGTGGGGTAGGTAGCAGTTAGGCTTTTGTTGTGTGCGTTGGTGCTCCAAAAGAAGAAGAAAAACAACGCTTCTTTGCCAATCAAATCCAGGCTTCGTCCCAATTCCGATACTGTCCCGGGGTCTCGTGCAGATGGCCCTGTGACGTCCGGCCAAGCGAGTGGTGTGGTGGTGCAATACCTGTCTCCAAATTCGAGTGCCCGGTGGTAACAGGACACGACAGGTGCCAGTAGACGAACGCGGGGTTGAAGCTATATATTTCCGCGAAGCTGAAGGAGCTGCTTTCAATGCTGTGGTAGTAGGACGGGATATGGTGCATGTATATGTGAGTGAGCGTGGGAATTTTCAAGTCCCGAACCAGTCGTAATGCTGGAGGCTTGGTGCAGGGGACCCGTGGGCAAATGGGATAATGGGATCCGGGGGCAGGGTAGGGCAGGAGGAGGTGGGAAAGCTCGCTTGACTCTCGCGGATTCTCTTCTTTTTTTTTTTCTCTCACTTCTCACATGTCGGTATCTGTCTGTTGGTAGAGGGTAAAGAAAGTGGACTGGCTATGAACCGCGGAAGTAAGACGATGGTTGGGCGGTGGGTTGGGCGACATGCTCGACTGACTGACTGACTTACAAAGCCAACATGACTGACCTGACTGACTGGCTCGACTGGCTCTACTTTTTCCGATGATAGAATCACCGATGGCTGTTTACTTACAGCCAGACTCCACCTAGGACCAATCCTGACCAGGAATTAGGATAGCCCCAGACAGTACGTTGTACAATTTTTTCTTCTACTTTCGTTCGAACCCCCCTGTCGACTCCATCGTGAAAGCTCCAATTTTGCATAGCCTAGCCCCATCAGGCCGAACCCAGGCAAATGGGAACCTAGCAGATCTCCACCGGTCTGAGCGGCCGGTTGGGCATTCTTTTTTTCTCTTCTCTTCTCTTCCTGACCACTCACTGACCAGCAGCACTGACATTCGATGCTTCGCTCCCGCTTATCCGCTTCTTGCTTAGCTCATAGTAGTGAAAAAGTCGGTCTACTCGGCATTATGAATCGCCCTACCTAGTGTACAACCGCTGTCTCTACGTGTATTGCTAGCGGGCTCGGCGGGCAATGTCACGGGCAAATGGACAGCACATAAGGGCGTTATGAATTGTACACACAAAAATACGTGTACAGCAGGATCCTAGATAGTGTTTGTACTATGCAGCTAAAGAGCACAAGTACTTACTACGTAGTAGGAATTCTCGCTTTTCAGTCCACTTAAGCCTACTGATACTATGTAAACTTTTGTGCTGTGTCACTGGAGCTGCCATTACCCCTTTACTACATGAGTACTAGGATATTTCCACATAAGGCACTAATGACTCTTGTCTTCTTCGATATGGATTGAGCACCATATGTAGTATAAGTAGTCGTTGTCCAAAGCTAGGTTCTGGCCCGGTGTCTGAGACTTTGTCAACAAGTGTGACAGCAAATAAGTTATGCTGTCCTAGTACAGTGCTGATACGGTTTGTTACTCCGTCATCGCTACGAACATAGTGTAAATACATAATTCTTCATTATTAGGGATAGCGGAACGAAGCAAGGCATGCGTGGTTTGCACCGTACCAGTGCTGGGGATGACGACGATGAAGACCCGCCGTCGGCCACGCGGGTAACAGTCCCCGCTGAGCCGGCCGCTGGCGCTACGTGGTTGGGCAGGGTTTTGTTCCCTGCCTCGCACCGGTTCTGGACTTGGGTTCTGGCTTAACCGTCCACCTGTACAGGGTTATCCCGTCGCATAAGCACTTAGTAGCTCTGATGGAGTCTGGATAGAAGTTTTCTATCACACTATACTACACTGTACCCAGGTAGTCCGAGTGAGCTCTCCACCTGTCAGATTGTGGATTCCGGTTATACTGTATCACTCCTTTCATGGACCAGTCACTGTTGTGCGTACTGTATAGCACAATTCTGTACACTAAGTAAACACAAACCCAAGCCTTGGTGTGGATCGGTTTGGTAGCATATACTCCGTACTGTACAATACTTATGAGTAGTGTAAGCGGGCTATAATACAGTCTGCGTTTGTTTGAGTTACTGTGTCAGACTCTGGCGCACATTCAGAACACAGAGTTGATGACAAAGCCAAGCAAGGTTCCTTATTTCAGTACACTGTGGTCCTTGAGTTGTCATACTTGTACATAAAGAGCACAACGATAGATAAGGAATCGGAGTTTTGTCGAATAGACAGCACGGCGTTCGCGTTTACCCTGTGGATTGATGCCATGCCGTGTGCGTATGTATGGCATTTGGCGGGAAAAAGATCGTCGCTCGTGGATGCCGAAGCTGAAATCTGCTTGAAGCGCTCCTGTCTGCTGTTTCCAAGCCTCATTTCTTTTTACGTTTCTTTTTTACACTATCTAGTATAACAGCCGCTTCTATGGTTCTGTGGTACACCAGATTCTACTGTTATATACCATTGAGACTAGGCCAAAAATCTGGAGGCTAGGAAACCCCGATTCAAATTGTTTTAAAGTCGAGACGATACACTGGCAAGCGTTTCCTCATAGATTGCCTTAGTAGCTCATAATATCAACCACTGACTAAATACACATTCAAGGCATCACAAAATGTTTAGTTTATAGTATGTGGTCACCCTTGACTTAGGTTCTCAGCTTGAGAAGGCTGTACCTCCAACATACGGCAAGATGCATGCATGCATGCAAGACAAACATGTTGCTCCGCCCTTCACAGGCTCTCGCTGATCTGCAGATGCCCATTTACTATTCGTGGCCTGTTGAGGTTATCGACCTCCTAGTCAGCGAGGTAACACTGCCTGAGTATTGACCTTGGCCTGCCGGTTTCACCTTTCTATTTGGGGCGTGACGGGAGCTTTTCTTAGTTCCGCCTGTCGTACGACGGTTCCGTGGTGCCAGAGGTTCATGAGAATCCCGTTCACATACTCGCGGCTCACCAACACTTCACCCTTGCGTCGAATATCATGATCCGAGGGTTGACCTATCACTCAAGAGGGTACCTGATTCACCGACCGTCATATTCGCCCAGACTACGGGTATCTCGCTCAACTCGGTCTCCGGCATCCATAGAAGCACAACCACCTGGCAAGCCTTCCCGCTCAGCGAAACGAAACCCTCATCCCGTTGGTCGTAAACTACGCCATCGTAAGTTCCAACTTCGAGAAGAGGCTAATTCAGCAGTACACGCTCAAGGCAGTGGCACACGCCGGCTGGCGCAACACCGGATCGAGGACTGTCTATCTAGTGTATACAAGAGCGAGACAATACTAATAAAGGAGTCATATTCAACACAGCTTCTATCAGATGTCGGGCTATCGGCCTATTAAAACAGCATGGCCGTTACACGACGCTTGTGTCTGTGGCAGCGAATCGTTTAATAAGCTGAATTCGTTCCACCTAACTCAAGCATGGACAAATGTAAAGACTGCCGTCCTATCCATAGTTCCATTATCATTGTTCGCATGCGATTCTACGCTTTACTAAATTGGCCCATTTTCTAAAATAACGTCGTTGAACATAAAATATTCTCGTTTACAGCTGGGCATTCATTTTATGGTATAATCGAATTAACCTACTTACCTACCTTAAACCGGCTTACGCATCCGGCAAAATATTCCTTCCTAGGTCTGTCTAAGCATCGCAGAGCGACACGATAACTTCAATGGCGATCACGTATGAATTCGGCCCTTGTGGTGTCAATTACACAGCACCGCCGGAATGGGCTTGCTGCGAGCTGTAGCGTACCTTGCATTAGTTAAGACCGTTTAGGAGGGTCAGGCAACGTGCCTATTCGGTGGGTGCTATAAAGAGTTCCATCCTGTTCGGGAACTTTGAGCGGACTAGGGTGGACAACAAGTCAGACCGGACCTCACTATAGCGTATGCAATGGACACGTTCAAAGCCCCATAGTAGCTGGACCAATCATGAATTCTTTATACCAGTCTTGCCAGTGGTGTATTATGATATGATGTACCTACTGTATGTACTATGTACTCCGCGTATAGGCGACCCAGGTTTGATACTAAGTTCGTTGTGAGGGGCTTTGGGGAAAGAAAAATTTTCCCCTGGCGCGGGCATTACACGTCAGAACTTGAGTACTGGTAGCAGGATTAGTAGATCTACAGCAATTCTGAGACACATCTGCCACTATGCTATGCTGATGCTAAAAACAATGTCCTACTGGAGGCCGCTTATCATGTCGAAGCCAGAATATTTAAGACATTGGGATCTGAAGCTTTGATAGGGACACGAGAGCTCGATGTTTAAAGCACACCAAGTCAGGATATATGATCCCTGCATAGCAACGTGCTGCCGGTCCGTAACGTCTGATAGCTCACATGCAAGGAAGCAGAAGTCTAGCCTAGTGATGTTACCAAGAGTCTAGTGGCGCCCGATGTTCGACCGAGGCCGGCATTGTTTCTTGTTGTTCAATACCTACAGTACATCACGACGGACAAGTTAGGAACAGATTGCAGCACTCCTCAACAGGTCATAGCACAAATCTAATGGGCTACAAACCGGGTATCCTTGTGAGCTAGTGTAAACATCTAGTAATGCACGTCATCCCCGATCTTCTACATAGTAGTCCTTGTAGCCAGCGTGGAAGGGCTGGCTTTGCTCGGGGCACTGTTTAGGAAATAAACCATAAATTATTTCAATTCAAGAATTAGTCAAACGATGTCTTATAACCCACTATCCCAGATTATAAGAGCCATATCAAGTTTGCGCCTGCGAACGGACATGTACACATGTAATTGGAAACAGCTTCGTCCGCGGCTGAGGACCGCCCACGCGAGTGCAATCTTCGTATGTCTCAAAATTCACTTATGAGAAGAAAAAACATGGGCCAAGGATGAACGAAATCGCTACATTGTTAGTCACTAAGGATGATGCCTATGCCTTCGCGGAGAGAGCCATATTTAGATGTGGCGCCGTTTTCGGCGGAGACATCAATACTGTACAGCACTACAGCACTACTCCCACTACACTAATAGTCAACACACTACGATGTCTTGCGTGATTTGATATCTATCATCGAACATCGAGCCGTGGATTCTAGACTAACAAGTATCACTTACTATGAACTGAGATCCGATTCCGATCCAGTATCTCATCTTTACGATTACGCACTGTTTCGTAAAAATCAAGACTGGGTACACTAGAAAAGTGCCGCGTTGATCATCATCAAGATCCCTCACGATCACGTCAGACGTGAGCTGCGATAACGTTGAACGTTGACTTGGCGCGCTTCTCTTTCCATGCTTGCCGATGCTGTCATATACGTACATTCGGGGATTCGCCTTTGCTTCGGCGCATTATCTCGTCTGCGCTAAGAATCGCTGACAGTGAGATACCCGTCTTCATTCAGCCGGTTCGGCTCGGTCCAAAAAGGAAACACCCATATGATTGATTTCGCAATTGATCGAGCTTCTGAAAAAGCTCCTCTTAGTTTGTCCTTAACGGTCGTTGCAGAAATACATGATATCACTAGCAATCATCACCAGAGTAATCCGGAATAACATCAGTACATGCCAACAGTCTTTTACCTACATAGAGACTTCTAGAAAATCAGAATCCTTCAACTAGCAACAATGGCGGACTAGGTAGGGCTGCGCTCTCTGCAGCTATCCCATTCGCTGGGTCCGAGCCATGTGTCACCGAGGCTTCCGTAGCCCATCACCTTCCCGTTTCCGCTTAGAGCCTCCTATCTAAAAAGTCTTCGGGAACGGGCTAATGCATAACACAGGCGAGAATCGTGTGGCGGCGGGTGATTCGCGTTTGCGATCGCAAGCTGATTAGTTGAGCCGGTTCCATAGACGTGTTTCCTTCTCCCTCTCACTAACCTGGGTAGCTCTGAGTTCGGCTCTGAGCTTGCCCCTCTCTCACTCGTCAACTCGCATTGGTAGCAGATAGTGTAGCTTATCTAGTTACAAGTAGGTAGCTGACAGGCAAGCTCCTGTCCTTCCTAGGGAGAATCGGGATCTCTTCAGTCACTGACCAGTTTACGCCTCAAACAATGGTTTTTTCTCATAGGTCATTAAATTGCCAATCGATGATCTCCCTTGCAGTCTCCGGAGATGTACAAGGAGGCGGATGGTGCAATATTCTATAATGGGATCATATTTCGCGAGTCACAGCCAGCTCAAGTACTCAAGCTGAACGGGATAATGATCTGATGCTAACGATTGTGGATGGGCGGGTAAAGCCAAGATCCCGATGCATAAGCTTTGGGATGCTCACGTCATCCTGCAAGGTACGAGATCAGTGCACGCTGCAAATCACACCCTCAGCAAGTGCTCAACCTCAAGGGAATATTTGCTCGGCCCACGAATCGAGATCCAAATAAAGTCGTTACTCAGTTCAACTGTTGGCTTATATGTGCTCAGATGCACCTTATCACAATCAACAGTCTTAGAACGCGGCGTTAGGCATCGAAATAGCGCCTTTTATGGGTTTTCCTGACGCATCACGATCCTATTCGTCATTCAAGGTAGTCTCAGTCAAAGAGTTTTGTTACTGGATGATAGCCATCACGGATCCCTCAACTTTGGACCTCGGTTATTTCCGTTACTAGTAATGATGTCCTCTAGTGTTGGTAATCGTGCCACGCCCTACCTTTATTTAGGACTCGCTTGGGCTCACCAACTAAAGTTGGTGCTGGTCACTAATTTAACCAAGTTATCTTAATAACTAAATTTTTATTTAAACCACTTGCTTTTATTAAAATAACATTTGCGCTATCAATTTTAAAGCTTTAAAATAGAATAAAACGTATAAAACGCACTTGATTACTTATTAGCTTATTTTTCGGCAAAAGTAACTGCAGTAGCGTAAGCTTATAGTATTACGCGAGCAGTTTTTTATAACCGATTAGTAGAGCGCAGTAGTTCTAATTGCTTAATTGTTATAAATTAAAAACTTACGCTTATAAACAAAAAAGCTTTTTATAATTATATTAACTGTTTTAATTATATAAACTTAGCTATATAACCTAAATTTATTTATAACGTTGCTAATTGTATTTTAAAAGTTAAAGTATACTTGTTTAACTTAAACTTTTTTATATTTAGCTAATGTTAAGTTAAACGCTTTATTAAAAAATATAGCTATTTACGTACACGTTAAAAAAAGCTTGATTTAAACTAACAAGCTTTTAAAAACGTATATATTGTTAACGAATATTTTAACAAGCTAAAAATAACATTTAAAGCTAAAAAAATTAACTTTAATAATATATACAATATAAATAAAACAAGTTTTCGAATAAAAATAGCTAATAATACTTTTATAATAATTAAACGTAAACAATTCTATTATTTTAAACTACTAAAAAATAAAAAGTTTGTTATTTGTATTAAAGCTATTTTTGTAGCTAAAAAAGTTATACTTAAATTTATAATCTTTTTTAGCTAACAATATATGTTTTATTAGTATAAAACACTTAAATTATTTAATAATATAGCTATTATTGTTTTTTTAACAAGCTATTTAAACAATAAAATTAGCTTTAAATAAATTTAACATTTTAAAAAACATATTGTTAGCTAATTTATTAGCTTTAAACAACTTTTTATATTAAATAGCTATAGTTTATATTATACTAAAAAGTTTATATAATATTGTAACAATTACTTTATTATTTTGTTCGGTTTATTACTTTATTATACTTATATTTTTTAGCTTTTAAATGTTGCTATATTTTAGCTTTTAAAACATTATTATACTAAAACTATTAAAATAATAATATAAAACAAGCTTATTAATATAACTAAACTAAAGTTTTTTAAGTATATTTAATAAGTTAAAAACTAAGCTTTTAAAAAGTTTATTATACGATTTGCTTTTAAAAAAACTAGCATATACTTTTTTAACTTTTATATAATATTTTAAACTTTTAACAATAAAGCTTTTTGCTATATTATACTTTTACTTTTTTTATAACTATAACTAGCTTTATTATTTATATAAAAAACACTTATTATAGTTTATTATATTAATAAAATTGTTAAACATATTATAACTATTTTAATAAACGCAAAAAAGTTAAACATTAATTTAACAATTATAATTAACTTGTTTGTTAAAAAAAGTGTTATTAACGCTATAAACCTAATATAAACTAAAACTAACCTATTAAAAACTAAAATAGCTAAACAAATCGCTAAATTACGCAAAGCTACTAAAAACATTAACTTATAAACAAAAGGGGTTTTAACAGTTAAACAAAGTTGTTTAATAGTATAATAAAAGGTGTTAATAAACAAAACAAAAGCTAAAAGGGTTGTTAAACAAGCAAATCAACGATTTAAAAACGCTATTAAACGTGCTTTTAACAAAGCAACAAAAGTAGCACACAATTAAAAGCTTATTAGCAAATTATATCTAGCCGAAATAACAAACGGCAATAGACTTAGTTGTTTATTGCGGCGCTTTTAACACTAAAACACTAAAAAGGTGGTTATTGAGATGACCTGGTTAAATTGGTGACCAGCACCAACTTTAGTTGGTGAGCCCAAGCGAGTCCTAAATAAAGGTGGGGCGTGGCACAATTATCGGAACTCCAAACACCCCCACGGCAAACTCCAACAGGGTGGAATGGTGAGGAGGCAGGAGATTCTTAGTCAAATCGTTGTGCAACACCACAGAAGACCACAGCATCTGCTCGCCCGTGAACACCACATCTTCAACGGACCAAGCCCCCAGATCATAACTCTCGTCTTGAAGGCTGAGCAACCAATCCAAGATGATCCCGCAGACTGGAAAGGGGTGGTAGATGCGACCCTCCATTTACGATACGTGGCGTCGTGGTGTGGTTGCCCCAGAATGATATTCAGGAACAGCTGACTGTGTACAGCAAACACGACTCTGGGCGCCAATTATGTTTGCGCCCTCGCTAGCGGACCATGGGACGTCAACTGGCGCGAGCAAATCGAACGTTGACGAGACATTGGCCTTGAGCTGCATGCTGCCCCTCAGCCGCCCATTAGGCTGGGTTGATGGAGCAAACACCTGTTCGGCCCGCTGGTCTGGATTGCTAAGCAGATGCTACTTGAATTCCTTGCATTATATTTTTGATCCCTTCTGGCTTGCGCGTCGTTGAGTAAGTATAAGCGAAGGTCCTTGGATTGCTCTTATCCCAGACCAATTGTTTAGTTTCAATGCGTTTTGCTCGCGTCATGTCGGGGTTCGCTACTACCCTTGTGTTGCTGTGTGGCGAGTCTGAATACCGAGCGCCCCATCCCGTAAAAACCAGCGATCACCGGGGTCTGGCCGCGTCCATGTGAATTCTTTGAACGGGTATCCAAATATTCACCATCCGAAAATTGGTACGCCAAGCAGCCAGTTCGCCATCGAAGCGGCAGTAGCAATTAGAAAATTGTATCGCAGTACTGTCCCGAACAAGATGAATGTTCGGGACGTCCATCTTTTCTATTACGTTTGCCAACTCATTTCATGCGGGCAAGGATTTCATGCATTCAGTTCACAGCGCCTAGGGTTGAGTTGACTACCATTCCAACTTTCTAGTTCGTGTTCGAACGTTACAGCACTAAGGTATTTCCAAGCACCGTTGCTTTGACCCAGTTTGGGGAGGCTGCTCTAATTGCTAGGGTCAACAGAGCCGAGTTCGGATCATCTCCGTTACGAAATCGACACTGACTCGGACAGAACCAAGGACAGGTGTCGTGGGAAGTAATTCTGACCCAGGTCTAGGAAAACCTTGCCAAAACAACTTTATAGGAGGGAGCAGCGCTGAGAAAGTTCTATCCGAATTAAAAGGTTGTCCGTACGATGACGCGCTCTCTCATAACTCTATTTCATCTGCCATTGTGACAAAGTGTTTTAACAGTGACCATCTAAAGTCTCATACTGGGCAAGAATGAAGGTCATAGCCGGGCCATCCCCTCGGCTCTGAGCAGTCGTGTCATAGATGTATAGTATTTATATCCACAACAATTGGGAAGGCTACAAGGTGATTTGAACTTTATTATGCATCATTAGCTCAAACCGGCATCTGACAATGCTTCCGCCAAACATACTGTACTCAATGTATACCTCCTAAAGAAATAGACTACACGGTTGTGGGCAGGTCATTCCCCGGTCTGGAAAGGGAACCAGATGACTTGAAGAGATTTGATATAATCTTTCTTACGGTATCAAATTGCCTCGCTCAGGACAATGCGGAAGTACTGAGACACCATTTAGTCGAACAATCTCGCCCTCGCTAGCCTGACTTAGTGTAGTAGAATTTATTCATCGCCACATGGAATGGCCGCTGATATGATAATTATTACTAAGGCTGTGGAGTTTAAGAAAAGTTTGGCTTCTTTAGTTTACTAGGCATCATTAGGTTACAAGATATATCTAAATCCAGGAGCAGCCGCTTCCGGGTTATCGGCAGCTGTATCCTCAAGTTCGGACGCCTCACGCTCCGCTAGCCTCTTGTTCTCCTTCTGCAGCACAAATCTCGTAAGCAAAGCTAGAGCTGCAACCAGAAATGCGACACCAGCCGTGGCAGCGCCTCCAGGCAAATATCTTGGGCCGTCGGTCGAGGGGTACTAAGAACGTGTTAGTCGAGATCTTTAAGTCCCATAGACCAAGGGATTAGGCACGTGAGGTTTTTATACACACCATATAGCTGCCGTAGATGTTTGCCGAGTTACCAACAAGATTAGCGAAAGAAATACACGCGCTCCGCTTCACCAGCGGACGAGGGAAGCTGTTGGCGACCCAAGCAAGGATGATCTGGTAGGATGTAACGGCACCAATAGGCAAGAGGAATATCTGCGAAGACCAGGAGTTAGTGTTAAGCAAGTAGAATGCTTATAAACATCAAAGCATTTCCCAGGTCTAAAAATTAAGAGCAGAGAAATTACTCACAGCAAAAAAGCGTGCTCCCGTATTTAAAGTTGATACGGCAATGATATTTCCAACGACTGCAATCAACATCAAGAAGATAATGTGAATACTGCGGTCATTGAAACGACCTGACGTGTATGTCACAACGAGTGAGACTAAGAATGTGGCTATCCAGACAGGCGCCGTAAGGAGTAAGGTCTCGATGGTTCCAAATCCGAGAGTCTTCGCGATAGTGGGGAAGAAATACTGAAAGGCCTGAGATAGTATAGAAACGTGTTGGAGGAGTGTAAATAGGTATAGCCGCGGGTCTTTGAAGGCCATCTTGACGCCTTCCTTTACTGAAGTCATGTCAGCAAGATCTGCCTCTCCAGTATCGTCGACCAATCGCCATTGAGCATATGCTTGCTCCTCAGGCGTTAACCACTTCGTGTTTGCTGGATAGTTGGGTAAGATAAACGTGGATAGGGTAGCAACCCCAATGGTTATAGTTCCCTCAATAATGAAAAGCCAGCGCCTATGTATCCTTCAGTACACAAGTATCAATGGGACTTCACTATTGCTGTAGTACTCACCACCCCGAAATCCCATGGGCACCGCTCAAGTTTGACAGAACACCAGCACCGATAAGACCACCGAAAGCATTGGCCAGTGAGCTGCCGGAATAAAACCAAGCAATTCTGTGAGCCATCTCGCCACGAGTGTACCAACTGGACATTAGAAATATCTGGAGCGATGGTAGATGATTAGTCAAAAAACACTGTTTGTGTTTTGCCATAAGGCGTCGAATTCGCGAAGATAAGACTCACTGCTCCGGGGAAGAACGGGGCTTCTGCGAAGCCTAAGAAGAACCGAGCGGCTATGAGTCCACCAAAAGACTGAACGGCCGCTTGCGCAGTGGAAATGACGCCCCAAATAGTCATCGCAATGCCAAGAAATAGCGATGGCCGAACTCTCGTAAGCAGCAAGTTTGAAGGGAGCTGCATTAAAAGATACCCCACGAACAAGATACTCGTCGCCAAGTTAAAATCAGTTCCTTTCATCCCTAAGTCCTCCTCGAGAGTACCCAGTCGAGCTTGAGACAAGTTACTATAACATTTATAGTCAGAACGACCCGGCTAGACGTGTATGGTAGATGGGACCGGTCTTACTTTCGGTCAAGAAAGTTAAGGAGGTACATCAGCACCAGTAGCGGAAGCAGATGTATATCAACCTTTCTCATTAGCCTTTTGTTTATGGCGCGGTGCCAATCCGTATCTGCTTCCGTGAACTGCCGGAACCGAGCGAACTGCTCCTCGTCGATACCACGTTTTTTGGCGGCCTCCTCAATAACATCTTTCTTACGTTCGATTTCTTCTCTGTCATTTTTGATGGCCTCGAGAGACACTTCAACCTTCGAGTTGTCCATGTTGGCTGAGGGCGAGGATCAAGGAACTAGCCGAAGTCGTGCCTGACGATCTTCCGATCAGACGGTTACGGGTTATGGGCTTCTTCTTCTTCTTTATATGATGAAATCTGATGTCTCAGACAATTCAAATGCCGGTACCGAGACCCACAGCCTATGGCTGCCCTGGTTTATCTTCGGCTTCCTAGTTTGGGATATTCTATCTATGCTATCATGATGTCAAGGGGATAATCTTGTCTGCAAAAGGCGGCGATAAGTTGATATGGGGTAAGAATGTCAGATGAGGAGATGAGGAGATGAGGAGTGGAGATCCAGCCCCCAACGCGGGGATGCCTCCTCTTCACTTTGTGGAGTTGAAATGAATTCATTGGGGTAATGAATTCCGAAATTCCTTTGTTGTTTGGGGGGGGGGTAGCACGATAGCTTACAATACCTGCCACCTTAAGTCGACGACTGTCGGGTCGCAGTATCTCGTAGAGCTTATGCTTAAAGATATTTACGGTATATGAATCAAGAGGTCCCATGAGACTCCAGGCGCTACCATGTCTACCGACTATATCTTACTGATATTCTGGAACACTTACAAGCCTGGTATAGAATATATTTCGTTTAGACTTTTGCGTTTGATATTCCAGCCACTAAGCAGTCTTAAAGTTGGAGAGCGTTGTACTTCGGGCAAAACCACGCCGCATTCCACTTGGCTATCCACTGTCTGTACACAGGGCCGAGACTGACCCATGCAAGCGTGTTGGAGAAATTCCTGCTGTCTGAGCGTATACCACACATGTCCAGCTCATAGCTAGATTTAGCAGGTCCATGTCCTACATATACGTAGATCAAGTGGTTACTGTGGTTGGCAGCTATAACAGTACCTAGCTAAGGCTTTCGCTGAACATCTATCTCAAGAGTCGTAAGTAGTGGTTCCCTGATTGACCTCAAGAGTGATATCCTTGTCTTGTATGTAAGTGGCAAAGAAAAACATAGAGTATATCTCAATAGGTACTGTCGGTTAGTGTTGACGTTAATTTCGCATTCGTTCAGGATGGAGAATGGTAAGGGGACATGTTCTCGGTGTACTGGAAATGCTATTCTTCACTTATAACATATCTTGTCGCGCGGAGTTATACTGACACACGTCTTAGCCTTTCGGCTTGGCGGTTACAGGATACAGGCCTCGTCGCAAGCAGCGCATTATCGACTCCAATGAAGATACTGGGCCGACTTGCACAGCTAAGAAATTGAGGGTTTTCCACGACGCCTTTTGGATCTAGATCGTCCCGCGACTAAACGTAGTAGCCATAAGTATAAGTGGTGATAATTGTTAAGGGCGTATGGCGAGCGTAGTGAAAGAAGGCACCCTTGTCTTCATTTTCAAATCCGGTTGTTAACAACGGAACCGCTGACTGGAATTACTACCATGAGTCTGTTTCATGCCCGATATCCTATCAAACTTAAGAGACTTAGTGCTCATGAAAGAATAGGCCGATCAAGGAACCTAGAGATTTAGGAAGATAGTATTACACACCTTTACTTCAGCCTGACATACCATGAAGCGCACTCCTATCCCAGTCGGAATGGCTTGGTCCTAATACTATTAGTAGATGTAACTAGTTGCATATTTAACCATCATTGATTTCTATATGACTCTACTAATATGCTGCATGGACCGACTATTTTACCGAAATTGCCAAGTTCCTGACCTTAAGTACCTAGCCAGGTAGTCCTGGAGGTACCCTCGTTTTACCCACACCCGAAGCCTCCCAAAGGGTTGAATAACTCAGTCTTTCAAGTTAGTTTCGGAGCATGGGTATCCCTAAGCTACGAGATAGACCCCTGTCAACTCGGTGTTCGGGACAAACTTAATGTCCTTGCTAACCGGACTGGTTACGCAGTAATTCTATTGAGGTAACTAGGCTATACTATCTCATATTCGCTCTTAAGTACAAATCTTAACATGCTATTCTAGCGGCGGTGTGCTACTACACAGAGCGTTAATACATATGGACCTTTTCCTCATTCATCTTGCCCTCCTTTTCAAGCTGTGCTAACAGCTCCTTGACGCGTGATACCATGGCCTTGCCGTACTCAGGACCTAATGGAGGAGCAGGCTTGGTCATGTCCGGGCGTAGCCATGGAATAGGTTTGATGCCCTCCGAAGCCTTCTTTATCACGTTAAAGCCGGCGTCATCGAAGCCTGCGCCCAGGATAATGGCGACGGGTGGCTTCGAGTAATCTTTACTGCCAAGAGCAGAATCGGACGGCGGCGATTGCTCGCCCTTGAGAATAGCTGGAACCTGAACAGCGCCAGACTCCGGGGTCATCACAAAGTGAATCACTATATATAATTATCAGCTTCAGACCCAATCAAATGCGCAACAGGAAAATGTAATCTGTTTGGACTGGAGGCATTCTACGAACCATCATACTCGGGCTTAAGACCAGCAATGACCCCCTGGCCAATATGTTCTGTCTTGCCACATACGAGAATTGGTATACCCATCTTGCTAAACAAACGGCTGGTAGATTGCATGCAGTAGACCTAGTTGGGCAATGAAAACTGACGTGATTGAATATACGCCCTTGATTATAGATGTGTTAACGGCGTTGTTTTCCTGTCACAACTGGCACGCAAGGATAGAGACTTTTCAGTCAAACGCTTATAAATAAAAGAAGAGGGGAAGAGGAGAAGAGGCTAGTTGGAATGATTCGCGTTGATGACGACGCTGGTGTCTAACTAACCTAGGTTAGTTAACTAATTTCATGTTATTGCACGACATAAGAAATCTATGAGCATAAAGTGTGTGATCGGGGGCAGGTTGCTAATATTGGTAGATTTACACAGTACAACTAATTATAAGAGGGAGGTACACAGGGCCCATTCAAAAACTTTTCTATTCAATTCAATGTTCTTTCACTGATCCGTAAATGAATATGCGTGTCACAGTTCACACTACTAGTTGTTCCAGTATTGGCTTGATGTTATTGCATAAAGAAGAAACGTCTATCTATATAGCAGAGTTTGCACTGCTAGTATATATATGTGTTGCTGTAGGCCTGTGCTCATCTTCTAGTCTCTGAAGGTTGTTCCGTAGCATACCGTGACAATACGTGACATTTTAATACCTGATATTGCTGTTGGCTACAAACTTGCTGCCTAATTCTCATGTTAAGTTGCGCGTGCTTAGGGCATCAGATAAAAACTAATGGTCTATAAATGGTAGATACCTAGGCGCTGATGTGAATTAGGATTTACCTTTTTCTGTAGTCCTTAGATTAGCTTAGGGTCATGTGAGTAAAGAGGTCATTCCATATACGAGAATCAGGAAAGTGTACTTATTTTCGCAACTGGTATACAGCTGTGCTATGGAATTAAGAATAAAAGCGGGGTACATAAACGAGACGAGAAAGGAAGGTTTGTAATTTATGTAAATAAATACTTAAAGCTCATGACCCCATGACGCAATTTTAGACAAGGTAGATCCCGGGGTGTGCTTCTGGGTAAATATAAAGGCCATAGTGAGATTTGTGCCGATCTACGCGTTCGAGATGATCGATATCAGGCAGGCTATGACACTTGATTGCCCATGATAAAGGGTATAATTATTGCCAAAAGCTTTCGAGCAATTATGTAAAAAGAAATCATGCCATGCGGCCGCCGGTTAGTTTAGATCATGACATATGTGAGCTCAAGGTTTCAAATAGAGTGAACGGAGTCATCATCTTGTATGGACAGTCGCCAATTCCCAACTTGACTTTGCGCTCTTTGTATTAGTAGTGTTTAACCGCCTCTTAGCAAGCATAAAGGTATATGACGGGTAAAATCGGGCGCCACCCGCAGCATCTGCTCAGCTGTCAAAATGACAGATGCCGGATCCCAGATGTGAAGGATCACAAGTACGCGCTCCATAGTTTATACTCGCGCTCAGTTTTATAAATCTTCTATAGCTGAAATCATAACAGTAATTGCAAGTCTTTAGCCGTCATCGTGTGGGAAATGATGTTCTTGTCTACGACTAGTTCCCCCTCTCTACCCTTTATGTAAGAACCATGTGCTGATCACTACCAGAAAAACATCTAACAAAAGCGGCTTCGGTCTGTAACTAGGGAAAATATAATGATGAATCAACTGATCATTTGTACCTTCTTAACTTGTGTACTTGCGGGCTATATCCCAAGTCGACCTCGGCCACCGATCAATGATGGGTTAAGCAGGGTGGGCGGTGGAGGGGAGCGGAATAGCTCACGACACATTACAGCAAAATTACAAACCCAGAGAGTTGATTTGACAGCGAACGCTTCTGACACTCATCCAAGCAATTCATCTCGGTCTATGGGAGGATGGCAGCGAGAGGGATTGGCCGGCTTTGGGGTTGGAACCGTGTATATGCTGGATCGTCCGTCGTATCAAGCCTCAAGCACTGGGATTGAGCTGACACCTACCAGTTGAGATCGGGACACCAAAACAAAGGATATCACTCATTCTAGATACGGGTTCATTCACGACGCTTGTCGATCCGGATTGTACCAGGGCAGCAGATGTAAGTGCATGTCGGATGTACGGGTACTACAATAGTAAGTCCGCTGGAGTCTTTTATTTCCCCCTTTGGCATGTTTCAGAGACACGAATTGCCTTAATGGGCATATTCTGCACTCGCTACTACCGCAAGCTCCCGAAACCCTGGGTGATTCTTACCATAAGTGGACATTATTGACGCCGGTGTTATAACAGCGACAGCGTCATCTACTTCTCAAACTTTGAACGCGTACTTCTCTGCGCAGTTCGGAACGGGTTATATGGAAGGCTCGTGGTATAATGACGCAGTTTACATCGGACAAGACAGTAGGACGCCTTTCCTTTCTGTGAGGCCTTGGTCATTCGTGCTACCCTGACGTTTGCTGCCGTAGAGCTGCCTCTCCTACACTCGCGAGTCGGCGTCAATTCATGGAGCACCTATCTGTGGGCAGGAATCATCGGCGTCTCATACGGCATGCGATGGAATACCGCATATCCAACGCTGCTTGACTTCTTAGTCCAGCTTGGTCATGTCGAAGTGCCCATCTTTAGCCTGGGCGTCGGGACTCAGGGCGAGGGGTCCCTGAATCAGCCTGGTACGTAAGAACTTCAGATTTTACTTCCCAATGTGCGGGAGACTAAAACGAGAATGGTCAGGCTCGATCATCTTCGGCGGGGTTAACCGATGGAAATACCGTGGCTATCTTGAGCCTATAGAAATATGGCCAAACCCATCTGATCAGCTGGAGCAATTCCAGCAGGTAGGGTGAGTGACATTGCGCCCAAGGCCTTCTGTATGCCGTTTATAACTGAGGCCTCCTTGGAAAGGTATTGGATAAATCTGACTTCGTTTGGATATACGCAACCTGGACAACCCGAAGTCATACTAACCGGCGATGACTTTGCGCGATCGATGCTGATCGACACTGGATCCACGTTTACCTATCTCGATGCGGACCTTGTATCAGCCGTGGCGAAATCTTTCAATGCCTGGATTGATGAGGTAGGGGTGTACTATGTGAACTGCGCACTGCGCCACGAAGAAGGTTATGTACACTTCGGGTTCAATCAAGGTAATATGGTGATTCAAGTTAGTTACGCTGACTTCATTGTTGATTTTGACACGTACTGCGCCTTGGGCGTCCAACCCGCCGACGTCGGTGTTGCAACATGGGTGCTCGGCAATAGCTTCATCCGGGCTGCATACAGTAGGTTCGACTAGGGCTGCGAGCAGAGTAACGACATCTAATTTTCAAGAAACTGACATAATGAGTAGTTGTCTTCGATCAGACGAACGATGCTATATGGCTTGCTCAATATATGCCGTGTGACAGTGATGATATTAGCGATCTAACATCAAACGCAGGGGAAGAGCTATGGCTAGATCTCACGGGTCTTTGTTGGTAGACATGAGGAGCCTTTGGTTCGCGTAAGGGGTGACAATAAGCACATCCCATATTAAATCTACCTATTTCATGACGAAAGCCATTACGAGCCTTTCAGTCTTTACCCCGAATGTCCTCACTAAGAGGCCCTTGCCGAGTCCAAATATTCATCCCTAGCTTTGACCCACTGGTAACAGGCAGGCCCGCATGTAACGTCCGTTGATCTCCGGTGCCGTCGTCGAGCAAGTTCGACCAAAAGACGGCGTTACCCACCATCGGACGGAACGTGACACCGTTCTCCCACGGTTCGTCACAGTCTATGAATGCACACCACCTCGCATCATGGGGAGGTGTCACCATTGGGAAATTTGTTCCGCCACCGGTTATGTTCTCGGCAGAGACATACGCAAAGAACGAACTCTGTCTGTTGCCCCCTATAGCGGACGATGCATGCGCTGCATTCGTGAACCAGTCTGTATGAAAGTGGTAGCGCTCTCCCTTGCCATACTTGACAAGTTGTAAGGGTTCGAGGTTTGCCCGAGGCGTATCAAAACCCTGAAATAAAAGCGCTCGCTCCTCAATGCAGCGGACTATGTCATCACGCACCACGCTTGTTGACTGCGAAGTGCGCGTTTGACGCTGCCCTTGGATGCCGGCGTTGTCGGCAACAGCTGAGCGCGAGAACGTGTCTTTTCTGTGATAGGATTTGTTAGTATCTCTTACCGAACGGGCCGCATCGCTAATAGAACTTACGTGATAGATTGAAGATGTGTTTGTTCGTCTGGTGTCAGAAATCCATCGAGATAGATCATGAGCGGTGATTTTGACACAACATAACTCTTGTATTCGTGACGTTCGCACGATGAGCTCTGACTATGACCATGATGGCTGTGTGCACGAGTAACACTGACGGCCAATACCGCGTACCATATTGACTTAATAAAACTCATCTTCGAGACTGACGCTTAAACTTTTTTGCACCAGAGGCAATTCAAGAACTACCATCTTGGTTTTGTATTGAAGTAGCAGACCCTCGCGCCATCGCTCGTTGATCCAGACTTCACATCTTTCAGGGGAATGAGCTGCAGGACTGAAACGTCTGAAGTATCTCGCATCGTCCGTTGAAACATCGCATGTCAACGGTGCTAAGGAAGCTTGTTTAGTGGACTCTAGCTTCAGCTCCCAGCGCAAGTGACAAGGATCATCAAGCGCCATGCGTCTGATCTTCTGATAGGGACAGTACGCTTGCACCCCCTGCAGGAGAATCCCTGAACTAGACTTGCAGGGTAGTTTTGCTAGCTCGACAAGCTATGTTTGGGATCTCCTTATAGCTCTCTCACTGTCGACAGATACTGATCTTGCCACGATGACCTTCGCAAGAATTCAGTTACAAGGACTAGATGATCCAACATGAAGTTCAAATTATTTATACTCTTAATTTCTCCTTTCCTGAGCAGTTGCTCAGGCTGGAAACATACTAGCGAGCAGGACTTCCGTCGCGCCATTTCAGGACACAACCATGCGCTGGTCGCATGTAAGTCCCGAGCTCCAATGATATTCAAGCCCAAGAGTTATAACGATAAGAGATATATACTGACATCAATGGATACACAGTTGTGGATGTATGTACTTCATCATCATTAACCTTAAAGGGACTTTTGTTAACTTTCCAAATTATGAGAACAGCCCTCCTCGTAAGTTTCCGATACACCACTGCTACGTTTTCAAAAGCCTAACGGAGGGTTAAAGAACTGGAAGTCAGGCCCTTGAGTCAGAATGGGTGTCTATCCCCAGCTCGCAGAAATTCTTGATGAGCATCGACTGCTCGTCTGAATCCGCTCTATGCGATGAATTCAGTGTGATATCGTATCCTGCTTTACGATATTTTGATGGCCATGGTCATATGAAATCATATCGAGGGCCAAGGAGAGCTACAGCGTACGTATGACGGCATTTCCATTTAACGTGGCGGAATTGCTAATATTCAAACGCCCACAGGATTGCCTCATTTCTCAAAAGAGCCGCCCGTCCCGCTATCACTATCCTGAGCGAGGACAAGAGCGCCCAATTTCAATCCGTGGATGAGACGGTGCTCATTGCGCATATAAATCCCCACGATGAGTATGTCGCGACTATGCTTGAGACAATCGCGTCGCAGTATCAGGACCGGGCGTCCTTTGGTTCTATACAGACGGAGGGCACCACGACAATTGTGTGCTACAATAACAGAGACGAACATAAGTTCACCCTGTCTGACTTGACGGCTATCGATGCATTGCCTAAGTTGTTAGAAAGTTGCATGGCACCACTTATTGGGGAGTTTACAAGGGCTAATGAGATGAAGTATCTTCAGGTGTGTAGCCGGCATTATCCGCTCCAACTCGGGTGTGACAAATGAACGTAGCTGACTGTGAGATTGTAGTCCGGCAAGTCGTTGGTGTTCTTCTTCGGAACATCATCGGACGAAAGAGAAGCATTCGTCAACAAGATGAGGCCGGTCGCGAAGATGTACAAGGAATATCTCAGCTTCGTTACGGTGGATGCGGACGAATACGCTGACTTCGCAGTACCGCTTGGCTTGACGCCCGGCGTCTTTCCTGCGCTGGCGGTACAGAATCCCATGTACGGACAGACCTTCCCCTATTCCTCAGGGGCTGAAATATCCCCGGAGACTATTGGCGCGTTTGTGATGGATATCGTACAGGGAAAGGTGAAGCCATGGGACGGACAAAGCAGGCAGGAGAAAGTCCAGGCGCATGATGAGCTATAGCGCTGACGGTAACATTCCGCGGCATATTACGAGGTATCTAATTAGAGGGCTATAACGCCTGCCTTTTCGTCTAGTAGTCTTTATAGGTTTGGTCAAATTGTCTTCTCGAGAAGCTCGGGTCTTGTTCCTGGCTCCGATTTCGGTGATGCAATACGACGTCAGCGTCACATTTCATACACATCTCTTCGTGAAGGCCTACCGCAGTCTTTCAGCCGATCAACCCCCTTTACAATTTGGTCTTACCGGCCGCTTTGAACTAGAAGAGATCATCCTCCTACATTCATCGATTCGACGATGATGCTCTGTCGGTGCAAACCTATTTATATATTAATCCTACTAACTACAATATAGCCAAGTTCTTATTTCCCAGTGTACACAGCGTGTACTGCGATACTCTTTGTATATGCATAGATTCCGACCCCATCATACATAGCTCGACTCAAGGCAAGCTCATGAATAGCTCGAGCAGCTTTGGGTAATTTGGCGTTCTGTCATACGCATCGTTAGCAATGGATCTGCGCAATATCATAAAACTCGCGGACTAGACGTGGCTGCCAAATCTGCTACGCAAAAGCCAGAATTCAAGAAAAGATCGTGTATACTTACCCCATTCCCGTGACAGGGTCCCATCCCTCAGTAGCTAGGAACCCGGTGGTTTTACACCCGCGGTTGTCGCCTACAGTTATATCATTGAATACCTCGGGACTAGAACAGCCCAGACAGACGTCAGCAAATTCTCTCACGCGAAGGCTGGTAAGGTTTAAACGGAAATCTCTCCAACCGAACCCAGACATGAGAGCCCTTGGAAATGAGGTATCTGGACTCACTGCGCGTAGAGAACAGGGTGTATGAACCCAACGGGCTTCTTCCCAGCCGCGAGGCGCTCCTCATTGATCAGCGTGACGATAGACCCCCAGAGCGGGGAGGAGGCCGAGGTGCCGCCGATCTGCAAGAGCACGCCGCCGCTCGCGATGACGAAGCGATCCCCGTTCGCCGCGACGTCCGGGTACGCGCGCCCGATCTTGTTGAAGCGTCCGATCCCGGACCGCGCGTTGCTGTAGTTCGTCCCGCCGCCCTCGTACCCTTCGAAGGTCAGGTTCGCGCGCGCCAGGTAGTTCTTCACGATCTCGGCCTGCCACTCCGGCGCGTCGTAGATGTTCGAGAACCCGCCGCCGGACCCGAAGCGCGTGGTCGCGACCTCGGCATCGCGGCCGGCCGTGCGGTTCGTGGGCAGATACGTCGACCCCACGGAGAGGATGTACGGACACGTCGCCAGGAATTGCGGGTTGAACACGTCGTGCTGCGGCCCCATGCACCCGGTCGGGTTCGCGTACGTCGAAAACCCCGCCACCCCGTCGTCCCCCGACGCGATCATGATGGTCGACCCCTGTAAGCCGAGCTTCATGATCTCCGCGCACTGCCGCTGCTGGTAGGATGCCGGCAGCTCCGCCTCCGCCCCGCTGTACGAGATGCTGATCACGTTCGTCGCCGCGTATACGCCGCAGTTCAGTGCGCCCTTGTACCCGCCCTCGTGCGTGTTCGGATACGACGGGTCCCGGCACTCGTCGCGCGCGCAGTTCCCTTTCTCCCCGTACGCCTCGAACGTGCAGTAGCTGCCGTCGATGGCGTTCCAGAGGTCTGCGTGGTGTTTTGTCTTGGTTAGCCCCCTTTAGTTCGGTATAAGAAAACTGACGCGGTGATGATGATCAAACTCACTGTTGAAGAAGCCGGCGTATTCGCTGCTCGTGAGCTGCGATTGCTGGTACCATTCGTCATCGACCTGGAAGAGCGCCGGCTCCTGCGGCCAGATGAGCCCGTATGCCATCTGGAAGTCGAGGTTAGACTCAATCCCTGCGCCGGAGAGTTCTTTCGTCGATCCCTCGCCGCCGTTGACGGAGAGGAGCTCCGGGTACGTTCCGTTCGGGATGTCACTGGGACATACTTGTCAGCCACTGTTTGTTATCAATAGTCTTTCAGCAGAGGGTCTCCTTACTCAGTAAAAGCCCAGAAGAAGGTATCGAGGTCTTGCTGCGTGTAGTGTTGGCTCAAACTCTGGAAGATGCCCATTTTGTTGCCGGGCTGTTTCGTCGTTCCTTTGGGAATTCCGTACATCTCTAGTCACGAGGTTAGAGAGTTTCTAACTATTCTGGAAAATGCAAGCTACTTACGTCTAAGGCAATCAGGAGTCACGTAGGTATCGCAACCCTGTGCTAGCGTCAGATTGCCTGAAAGGATATCTTCCGGTCGGACGGGCTCTGCAAAACGCAGTGGTTCTTTGAACTTGGTATCTATCGTTTGCTCGACCGATGATGATCGTTCGCGACTCCTTTTGCTCATCATCCCGATTATCTCCCTTGAGTCCACTGGCTGCGAAAGCCGGAGGTCAGCCTCTGGCGCAAGCGTACGCGGTTGCAGCCTGCCGCCATTTCCCATGAGTTTCACTCCAGGAGTAATGTAGTCAATGTGTGGCCTGACGTGCTTAGGAATATGATATCTAAAATACAGTCAACGGTCTGTGTGCGGAAGAATAGGGGTCGCTTAACTAACTCATCGCAACCGATATCTTTAGCCCCGGTTACTTTGTGTTCCCACACATGATAGCTTGCCATCAAGAGATCTTCAACCTGATCAACGGCGGCGTCGAATTGAATCCACTGTGTAGCTCGCGTGTCAGAGGACGTATCTTCTCATGATGAGAGCGTGGATCGTTAAGGTTGTGGGTTCTCAGGCACAATCTAAGCCATGAACTTCCCCCTGATGGGGTGTGAAGTGCCATTTATATCATCGAGATTCATTTTCGCCTCAAGGCGGATTTCGCTTACCTGCTTATTCGCCGATTGCGAAATAGTATGTGGCTCAATACCAGCCTTCAAAAGCCAATCATTCACCGCCTGGACGCTCGAGTCTGGCGGTGCAAAGAAGTCGACCACTTCCCCGGGAGATAAATGCTTGCCGTAATTTTCCGATGCCGGGTTCGATCTTGAGCCACGCGATTAGCTATAGGACTCAAGAGCTGCTTCGCCAGTCTAAACTTTACATCTCCATCAACAGATCATGGCCATCCATCAAGTTCTGCTGTTTTAGCCCGATCCGCATCGGTAGCAACGCCTCGCGCTTTGCCCTCTCCACCTTCGACCAAGCGCTCCCTTGGGCTGTCGTCCTCTTCTCATGTCGGGCATGAGTCTCCGGGATTACTCGTTTCGATGGCTGGGGAGTTATGTTCTGCGGCGTATGACGATGAAGAGGGTTCGCGGCAGCTAGGCCTAGCACGAGCAGGAATCTGGCAAGCTTCATTCTCAATTATCGTCCTGGCGGGATACCAGGACCTGACACTCTCGGATCATTGGTAATACCGCGCAAGAGGCATCCAATGAGTTATATCAGCGGTCTCCATCTCTGATTTCCCGGCCATGACGTGCTGGCGATGATTACACAGGCTATTGTCAAGTAGAGCCTGGGCGCATAAGGATATTCAAAGAGGCGTTATCATATAAAGTGTTATACGGTAGTTTCTATATACATATTGACGTCAAGCGGTGAATTGTGTGTAGGCCGATTGGTCGTGCCCGGACCTGCTGATGTGCGCAATATAGCCGGTGGGAGCGAAGCGGCACGTAACGTCACTTCAAACAAGTACTGTATTTCGATTCTTGGTTTGTGGGCTGCTTCTATTGGTAGACACTGACGCGTGCCATGGTTCATCATCGTTAACTCTGTTCTTATTAGGCGGGGAATGCCTACGGCATGGCGCTCGATATCCTATATCAGATTGCTACCCAAAGGAGAGTACGTGCTCCTCGAGGCTCGAATACCGGAATAGGCTCGGACGGAAGAGGCACCTTCTGGAATAAAGAGCAGGAATAGGGCATGGTGTTCGGAGCGAGAGAAGATGAGCTTTTGAGTAGTTACGCATGGGGCCTGGAAATATCATCTGCTTATATGCATCTTATTAAAATGTACCCGGGTATCTTATCTTGATTCCTATCTAGTCTAGCCCATGAGTTCGCACCCCTCCCTCACCACGCCGACGACTGCGCCTGTCTGTATGATCTCATTCGCACCGCCCGAGACCCTGTACTCGATCTCGGCGAGGCCGTCGAGCCAGCGCACCATGACCTCGGGCTTCACCTCCATCGTCACTAGCTGCTCCGACACGGCCGTGATGATGTCGGCCAACGCGAGGCCATTGGCGACCTTGAGAGTGTTGATCGTCGACAGACATGTCGTCACGTCGCTCGTCGTCAGTAGCGTGTTAACGATCTTCGTGATCGCGTCAGGCGGTGGCGCGGCTATGCAGTTGTAGATTGTTTCTATTGTGATGGTATCGCGGACAATGTCCTTTTCCGGTATCTTGGGTGCGTTTTTCGGTTGCATGGGTGTGCCTATTTCGGGGTTAGCATATGTATCTGTAGCGCAATGCGTATTTACGGCACTTACTGGACGCATGGCAAGCCTGGAGAACGTTTAACGCCCGTCGCATATCGCCCTTGCTGAGCGTAACAAGAGAATCTGTAGCCTCCGCGTCGATCTTAACTCCCTCCTCCATGATGACCTTGTCTACCAAGACCCGAATGTCTCCTTCTTTCAGCGGGCTGAAGCGAAACCGCGTACATCTCGATAACAACGCAGGGGAGAGCTTGTGTGTGTAATTGGCAATGATGCAGAACCGAGTATTGGCTGTGTATTTCTCCATGATTCTGCGCAAAGCCATCTGGGCGGTGTTGGTCATGGCGTCGGCCTCGTCCAGTATGATAAGCTTGAAACCCGCGACACCACCAGCCCGCGAGGCACCGCCCATGGTGAATATCTGTTTGGTTGAGGCGAAGGTCTTGATCTGCTCGCGCACGACGTCTATACCGCGGTCGTCGGAGGCGTTGAGCTCGAGCACCATCTGTCGCATGTTGTCCTGTCCGTAAATGCGGCGCGCGAGGGCCAAGACTGTCGACGTCTTTCCCGTGCCTGGAGGGCCATAGAGGAGGAGATGTGGTAACCGATTTGAATCGACGAATTTGTTGATGGTGGCAAGGATGTCCTGGTGGCCTGAGACGTCGGACAGCTTCACCGGCCGGTATTTCTCGACCCTTGTCGCTAGGTTAGAAGATACATTAAAGCGAAGGGCGAGCTTCTCACCAAGGGAGAGAATCTTCAGCTTCGACAGGCAAGTTCGCGGCACTTCGCTTGCCTTTCGCTGTATTGTCTGAGGAAAACACGATGTCGTTGGACGGGGGACCGTCAACGTCCATCTCATCTTCGAAGTCGGACATATTGAAGTGGGTTAGGGTTAGGGGTCAGTATATACTAGTTTTGCGATTCTGATGCCAGGCTGCACCAGACTTAAGTTTATGTTCAAGATAATTCAGATGTAGTGAGTTGGTAGATTACGGCGTTCGCTGGTTGGTGGTGACGCTGCAGTGAACAGGCAAGCAAGCTCAGGTCAATTGAAATGTTGGAAGACGCGTAAAGTGAATCTCGTAGCGCGTTGTGGGGGCGGGGCCGTACCTTGTAGTTGCATACCTAGATTTAAGCTGTAAGGTACCTATTCAACGTTACGAAGATTCACTTTATGCATCATGTGAGCTCATCCTCAACTTATCAATTTCACCTGAGAACCTAACCTCAATCCTCAATCTCAGATGCGCAGACTGTGAAGCAAGAACAAAACTATGATCTCTGCTTGAGAGGTAAGAAGCAAAAGCACAATATTGAAAGGCCACATACATACATCACTTTCAATATATACTCCAGAATTATATAAACACAGTAGGTACAAGACATATGTAATGGGCATAATCGACAAAACGTCATCAAACGCATTATCCACCAAATCCTCCCTCAAGGAGGACATTGCAACATAGTCTAACGCGCTACCAAATCCAAACCCATCAACGCCATCCATTAACCATGTAAGATTCTTCGCCCGATTAGAAATCCTTGATCGCAGCTTCCCACTAAACAGCTATCGTCTGTTAAAGAGCTAACCGATGACCACTCACTCTCACCAGACTCTGAACCAGAGTCCGAGTCCTCAGCTACATCATTCGCGGTAAGATTGCGCACAGTCAATGTCTTGAAGCCACCATCCTCGTCATCATCGTCATCAACCTGCTCGGTACTAGACCGCGCAGCCCACCACTTCTCTTCCTCCTCTTCCTCTTGTTCCCGCGTCTTCTCTATCTCACCCTTCTCCTCCTCTTCCTCATCTAACAGGAAACTCGACTGAAGCGGGCTCTTCTGTGGACCCTCCTCGCCATCCGCCGCCTCACTCATAACCAAGGCTTCGGTAAGCGGGATATCGTCATCCGGACTCTTCGGCGAGGCGTCCGCGACGATCGCCGGCGACTGTATCTCGGTCTCAGGCTTCTCGGGCACAAACATGCGGTTCCGCAGCATCTCGGCCGCGAGCTCGTAGCGGCGATGACCGCACTCGGAGGGGGAGTCGCAATCTATCCAGCAATTGTGACTCTTGGCCAGAAACGCGCGGTCGCGGGCAGTCGTATCGCACCGCCCCGTGGACTCGTAACCCTGCACCTTCCGCTTCCACGACCCCCACTGCTCCCATCCGACATAGTCGAACTCGGCCCCGCAGAGCGCCGTCTGCTGGCGCCGTCGCTTCTTGCCCCTGTTGCTGGAGGAGGACTGCTGCTGCTGCTGCTTCGAGCTCACCACGCAGTACGTGTGCGAACAGTCGAGACAGCGCCGCGTGCAGCCTAGCCGGTACACGCTGTGGCACTGGTGACACTGCCATACCCAGGCTTTTGGCATCCGCGGCGGTGGCGGCATGATGGGAGGTTCCTCAGGGCTCGCAGGGAGGATGTTGCGGAGGTGAAGGCGTGCGGGCGGAGATGCTGACGAGGTTACGCTTGCTCTTTGCGGTATGCTGGTTGGTGGCGGGGTTGGCGCCGACATTTTCGAGCCCGTTTTCGATAGACTAGGGGAGTCTCGGGATGAGAAAAGCGAGAGTTTCGGCAGATTTATACGTGATGGCATCTTGCTATCAGGTGTCTTGGGTTGCGACGGTGTGTGTTTTACCCGTAATTCTGCTCTGCTGACAGGTTTAGGATGGATGACAAAGATCACCTCTGAATGGATGGATGGATGGATGTATGAAGACAGACGATCTCCGGATATATTTGGTAAGTTCCGTTCGTCGATAGTGAGCGATACGCCCGGTGGACTGGCTGGCTTCTGCTAAGTAAGGCAAGGTAAAGTAAGGTAAGAGTCGAAGCACACCCAGCGTGCTTGCGTGAAAGGATCGTGATATAGCCTTCAAGGAGACCGAGCAACTAAAACGACTTCTTATTTTTCTCAAACGGGAATATACAGAACTAATGAACACTTAACCACCGACAAGAATAGGAATAATAAATGGCCCAGCATGAGATTTCTCATCGATTAAGGCATGGAAACCTTGATAACAATGCCTCTTCATATAGCAATCCTTGAGACTTTGTCCCGACAAAGAGCAGCGCGAGCATCACGACTGCATGTGCCGCACAAAAGTCCCTAAGTGGCAAACGAGTCCACGCATTGTTGTCTTCCTCTGCGGAGAAAGGCGTCTTTCTACGTTGAATAACGTTCTTCGGATGCTGTTATTGCTTCGTGAAGATTGTCGTTTGTTTCCAGGACAAAGATGATCATGAGGAAGTTCATTATTGGCTGCTACATGACGTGGTATACTCCATCACGCACTACGGACAATGAGACAGGTTACGTCAGGTTTATATGAGATGCGAGACAAAGCCAGTTATGCTGAATCGTTCCGCTGTGGCCCTGCCCTACTATGAGCTTATTTGATTAAGCAGGTAGGTATCAATACATAGACGTGTCGGAAAGGTAGCTGGGACTGGTGTAGTTACTCTCAGGACCTTGCCTACCTAGATATCTAACCAAGTATGCGAACAACCTTGCGCTTCTTATCAGTGGCCATCTGTAGCAGCACCAAACAGCTCCGGGTGATGGTGACCCAAAGGGGTGATTTTCATACTATCCAGCTACCAGCTATGTAATGAAAAGATACATCGCACCTTCATCCAACCTAGCCTTATACACACACTATATAATATTATGAAGCGCCTCTTGGCGACGACGGTAGGGAAATAGATCGTATCAAAGCATGTTCAATACAAATTCATGGAGGAACTCTTTTGGCTCCTTTGCTTCATAATCTGGAGCCACTCATTAGACACGAAAGAGAAGTAGCATATCAGGAATTATTTAATAGAAAAACGGCATCAAAATAAGTGAATGGGTAAAAGCTATCATTGTAACCATAACACAGTGAGTTGAATCCTAGCGAGACGAGACATTGAGTCGGAAGTGAGCGTGTTGTGTTTTACATGTTGCTTGTAGTTCAAGTGAAGCAGGAAGTATTAACCTCATCTCACTGGTCCTTTGCGATGCCTAGACCTATGTGTACACACTAAAGTTCCCAGCGTCCCCAACGTTGTTTCTACACGTCCTCAGCACTAGGAGCTTCTTCATCTGACCCGTGTGCCCCGTTGGATTCGTAGAAATTGTAGAAAAAGCAACGGAACAACGATCCACGCGCATCATGAAACTCCTCCGTTCACTAGCTTCACTCCCAAGTTGCCTGCCTCCTCTTATTCATCGCGCCGCAACCAGACACCGCACATAGCTTATTCAGTGTAAAGCCAATACCCAGATGATATGACAAGGGGATAAATTAATTAACCGATAAAACCGAAACATCATCACCTCAGGCGTCGATAGCCTTGCTCTTCTTCTTTTGTTCCACCTTCAGGAGCAGAGCACGGTTGATGTGGGGTAGCACACCACCGAACGCGATGGTGGCGCGAATCAGGGTGTCGAGCTCTTCGTCACCTCGGATGGCTAGCTGGAGATGGCGGGGGGTGATGCGCTTCACCTTGAGGTCCTTGGCGGCATTCTAGATACGCGTCAGCTTCGTCCGATGTTGCGATGCATAGTGACAGAGCACAGAGGTGGAGCACCGGAAACGGGTTCAATGTGTTATGAAATGCACAGGCAACAGTAAGAGAAAGGGGATGTGACTCACGCCTGCGAGTTCCAGGACTTCGGCCGTCAAATATTCGAGCACAGCAGTGACATAGACGGCAGCCTTGGCACCTACGCGCATCTTGCCCTGAGTGTTTTGCTTCAGGAAACGCTTAACACGGCCACAAGGGAACTAGAAAGCAAACGCGTCAGTATCCGACTAAGTGTATGTCATAGCGGCATGCAAGATCAAATCAATGCGCTGGTGTTCACATCGAGATAATGCAATGTGACGTGCACCGCAACCGAACACAACAGGCCCTTCGACAGCAGTCCCATGAGGCAGATGCCCTCATCAAGATACAAGGCAGCATGCCCGGTAAAGAGCGGTGAAAATAGAGCGTGACACGAGGTGATGCGGCGAGATGGTTTAGCTATGCTTGGTGATCGATAGAGTTGGATTGCGTTGCGCGCGCGCGTTATTGCATGAGTCGGGCGAGGGGTACGGATCGGGTGATACGTATATCGATCGACGACAAGGTGCGACGAGGATGCATTGTCGATAGCATGGCAGAAATAACTGTATCTTACCTGAAGACCGGCACGAGCAGAATGACTCTGCTGCTTCTTTGGACCATCGACGGCCGTCTTCCCGCCCGAACTCTTTCCACCGGACGATTTGCCTTTACCGCCGGCCATTGTTGATTGCTGATTGCGGTATGGGAGATATGGGGAGGGCGCGACGTTGAAAGTGGATAAATGGGTAGACGACAGATAAGTAAGCTGGCAATGTTGTCGCTGTAGCGTGGGTGTAATCGGACGTTGGTTTGGGTTGTCGATACGTCAGTATTTTCTGATTTGTGGTTGTTGTGTTGGCAGGAATGTTTGCGCGTCGGGAGGCGGCGAAAATTGTTTTGTTGTGGTGTTTTGGACGGGAAGCATCGAGCTGCTGCTGCTCCCCCCAAAAGGCCAGAGCTGGAAAATGGGAGAGGGCGGCGCAAAAATTACGTACGGATGGACAGGCGGAATGCCGTACGTGCGTAGTGCTGGGGCAGCGGTAGGCACCTGGAGCGGGCGCTATGCTCGGGCCTGTTGGCTGCTGCAATTGGGGAAGTTCCAGCGCAATGGTTAGGCTGTTTGGTTGGGGTGCGCCCGGTGTAGTGAGGTGTGGTGCAGTAGTGGGCAGCGCCTGGACAGTGTTCTGGCCCGTTCGTGCAAGGTCAGGTCAGGCACCTAACTACGCTACCTACATGCAGGCAGGCAGGCAAGCGCCGACCCCGCATCAGTAGGAGTGGTGATCAGACGCTAACCTGCATCCGGTCTGGATCCGGTAAAATACCGGTTGGGGAAGGCCATGGCATCTCTGAGGGGAGACATATATACGGCTGGATGATGCTGCCAAAGAGCAGGCTCAAGCTGAGACAAAGCCGGTTGAGGTTTAAAAAGGTAGAGGTATGGATATAGAAATGATAGACTTACATCATAGGCTCCCTTTATTTAGGCCCAGGTGTCCCAGGGGATCTGACTTACCGTGGGCTTCAGCAGGCACAGCATGATGACAGTGAGTATGCCACTATGCTTTACCTGTGCTTCATGAGGCCTGGGAGAGCCTGGGAGCTTGGGAGCCTGGATCTGCTACTCTGACTTTAGAGTATAATACAGATCTGGATGGATCCAGTCAGCATAGCCATCCTCAAGGCAAGCAGAGAGGAGATGAGCCTGAAGTAGGTTGCCTGATAGGCGAGCCTGGCGTCCAACGTTGAGCCTCCCAAAACCCGGAGAGCGGGCCGTGCCAGGTCAAGATGGTGGATGCGGTGGAATCTCGGCAGCCGATGGAAGTGTGGCTGATCAGCTCATGAGCTATGCACCGCCACATATACCGCTTAAGTAGTTACCTATCATACTGTACAAAGATAAGATGATATCTAACTAACTAGGTAGTCCGAGCTAGTACCTAAGCCTGGTAAACAAATACCAGGGTACGTCATACCTTACAGATTGTCCCGGTTGGTTCTCCTCGATGAATTGTTCTAGTCTACGGAGTACTATAATAAGAGTCCCAGTTTTGAGCATCCTCATATAGTACTAATAGTAGGTGTTGCAATATTTTGTAACAGCCTAGAAACAATGATCCAGCGGTGCTCGGTTTATATGTATGTATACCGTGCTACAGTCCGAAGTTCGAGATACGTGTCTTGCTCGCAGCCACTGGAAGCGGTAACTGTTTTCTTACTAGTTAGAAGGAATAGAGAGGCAGTTCTGTGCATTGCCCTCCGCAACCTTTCATAACTACCGGCTAATCTCACAACAAGTACCGCCGAAGGTGAGCTGGTTTGGATAATACTATGCAAATCTTCAGTCAACTAGTTATTCGAACAAGTAATCGTTAATAGCCTATTAAATATCCTATCAATTTTTTCCCTATAACACCTAAAGTCAGTAGCCTATGTTTATATTCTATTGAATATTCTATTGGGTGGCCCATGCAGTTAGAGAGCCCATGACCTTGAATTGTTCCAGCCCCTCAAGAGTTGGGTATCGCTAGCAGTACACACGAAGCATCAACGGACCATCTGATTGTTCAATCATGGGTTTCATCAACTAACCTCAATGCATTGTTGACTATGTACGTTGTGATGATGATTTAAATGACAATAGGCGATCTGTGTAAGCCCTGGTATTAGAGTCGTGGAAGGAGATGGCGAGCTAGTGCTCGAGCAGTATGCCTACGTAGATTTTCTATCGGGTATGAAGTTGAGTCTCGATTTTCAATTAATGGACCTAATTTGTCCCGGTAAGAAACAAAAGGAATGGAAACGAAGGCCGCAATCTCTTACGATACTGTAGCAGGAGGGGTAGATAACAGATATTATCCAAATACTGGTAGACTAATTGGCATGGCATCTGGATCGGTGAGGGGTCATTGCATTGGAACATACGAGGACAATTCCTACGTTGTGGACTACACACAACTGTTAACCTCGTCAGTTGATAGATATCCGACCTTGTACCTGACAGAATTATTTCATACGAGAACGTCAATCTACTGATGTATTTGGAACAATGTAGCAATATTGCTGTACGATGTACCATTGCAGCAGCTTCCATTGCATTGCAGTCTTGTAAGCATGTGTCGATCATTTATCTCATCCCCGCCTTACCTCCAGAAGGACTTAGTACGCGAGCTATGAATACGAGCTTTTCTGATTGTTATTACAGCATTATATCCAGTCAAATCTCACGATCTGCTCACATGACGTGATGAAGCGATGGTGTATATAAGGATCTATAGGATCACCATCAATTCTCATCATCCGTGCTGAGATACTCATCCTTCTATAGTATCAATACTCACACGCAAAGGATATCGTGAGTCGGCCTTCACTCACTCCCATATACACTTCACTCCACCTACCTAGGTACCTACCTACCTACCTACCTACCTGCCTCCCTATCACACCAAGAATGAAAACCCTCGCCCTTCTCCCCTCGCTAGCCCTCCTGGCAACGGGCGCGCTCGCGCAGAGTAGCAACTGTCCATTCAACTACCCCGCCGAACTCAACTCGACGCAGAGCCACAACGGCCTCGTCTTCACACTAGCGTCCAACAACCCGGTGACCAACAACCGCGCCCTCCAGCTACGCGTGAACCCGTTCCTAGAAGGCGGGTTCTTCGTCGGCGTGGACGCGTCTTCTCCCGTCCTCTTGGCCAACTTCGAAGACGCCGCCTTCAAGAGCCAGGCGAGGAATCAGATTAACCAGCTGTACGATCTCGGCGCCACGGGGTATCTGAACCTGCGCGACGAGATCAACGGCACCAGCCGGAATACCGTCGGCTTCGCCAACGCCTCCACTTGGCCCGGCGAGGTGGAGGCGGAGTGGTATTTGGCAGGTGGTAGTGAGGATGGTACCTATTCTGTGTTCCATCGGGAGCCCTTGAATACGGTCAATGGTTTCGTCCTCTGTCAGGCGGACCATGACCTCGATCCTGGCCCGTGGTATCAGCTCTTCTATTATACGTATGCGCAAACCCCGGCAGACTTCCCGGAGTGCGAGTTTGTAGGTGTGAGGACTACGGTTGGGGCTACGATTTATAATGGAGTGTGTGATATTGGGGGTATTGTGGCGTGAGAGGGTTGGTTGACTTGGCTGATGCGGGAGGACGATGGCCGTTCTGCTCTTGAGGCTGGAGAGGATGGTAACGTTATTTAATGCTACTTTTATGGAATTGCTCTATCAATAATATATAACTTCACTCTATACGCGAGAAAGAAATTGACACACGCCGTCGTTTCATTCTTCGTAGATATAACGTTGCACAAGCGGCAGAACAAGCCTATGCCCCTTGTTCGCTCTGTATGCGGCGAGTTAGCCTTAAGAGCCTAGAGAGATATGCTAGGTAGCTCAAGTAAGTGCTAGGCATGTTGGCGGCTTACTCACTGCCCTCTCATTCACTCAATCGCTCTAGCTTGGAGTTCAACTTTTTCTTTTGTCAAAAAACTGCTATTCACCTTCAAAGCGCATCTTCGCCATCTACCGTACTTACAGAGTGAAAAATAGAGATATCCATTATCATACCGCGATGTTAGATTTTGCAATACAATAGCGTATGAATTCCACTCCTTGCCTACCTATCTATAGTCTAACAATAAAGCTATGGGAGATGGCAAAATTGATATTCGAGCAGAACTGGACGTGGTGTAAGTCCGATATTTAACTTATATGAAATCAGACCATCTTAAGATTACTTACTCACCACTTCGCTATAATACCTCATTAGCCCTCGGATGTTTAGCTGGTAGGTGAAGAGTGATGATTACCTAGTCTTCCTTTGCATATGGCGACATCGAGATATAGGACAAATTCACATGTAAATAAATAGGAGAAGTGACATGCGAGCTGTCTGTAGGTAGCCGTTGCCCCGGACATCCAACACAACAAGGTTATCAGCATCGGCTCAAGGTATTGCGCTGTGGCTGGTTTCGTCTACCTGCATGTGCGCGGGTGAGAGAAATAAGCTTGTGTACGGATGCTTGGCATGTTTTTCGTGTTACATGGTGTAGCCGAGTTCATTGTATGTGTGAATGATAGCTTGTGATATCGTATTCCGAAGCCAGAGACATACATGAGCGGTTAAAACATGACTTCTGGCTAGACCTTCCTTTTGCGTGTGCTGGACTGACCTGAGGGCAACCTTTTTAGCGAAACATATCATGTAGTAATCTAACAGTAGCGACGGTACCAGAGCCTCTTGAGAAGGTCTCATGTTGTTTTGACATGAAATTCTATCATCTTGATATAAGTGTTTAGGTACCCGGCTTCACCTCTTGACAGAGATTAGCTCACCCTTCGGGCTCGATATGATAATCTTTGCCAGCCGGCGGAGGAGCGAGGCAATTGGATTTGAAGACTGAAACGTGATGGGATCGCACCGATTGGAGGATCGGTTTGCGAATGCGCGCATGGTGACACTACAGCCATCCCCCCCATCCCCCATTCCCCATCCCAAGGTCATGGAGGGCCGCACATGCGGCGCTGAGTTTACTGTTGTGTTCTGAGACAGCATGGTATACGTACGGCGCCGAGCTGGATTGTATGTTTCAGCAACGCGGGCCGGCGGCTCTCCCCCTCAGCTCTATTGAACCGAGCTTTGGCTGTTCGATATTCTCTTGCTGGCGTGTAGGATTGTTATTGATAGCGCTAGGCAACGTTGCATGGAGCAAAGCTCCCTCAGTGGTGATTTACATATTGTAGAACCTATGCCGCGTGTTATAAACATTGCACTTCCCATGTTTATGTGTTAGACGGAATGGATACATATATACAGTACAAGGTGAAGAAGGCCGGCAGGTATAACGGATGGCCATGCTTAGCTCGCCGACTTCTCTGCTGCTCGACCGAGACATGAATCTAGGCAGAGAAAAGCTGTTCAGCGTCGTGGGATTTGACATATGCTGGGAGGAAACAGAGACTGCTATACTCCGTAGAGATTGCGCGAAAAGGGGCTAAGACCTTGTTAGAGAGGCGTCCGCGACTTTCCAAAACTGTTTTAATAAAGGGGTTGGCTCCGTTTGGTGAGTGGATTGCTCAGCCTGACGGCTTTGATGCGGAATTGCCAAGCCCAATGAAAACTGAGTTCCGGGTTATTGGAACTTGATTGGGTCCTAGAACAACACTTCTTTTGACGATAACTACGATTATGAATATTTGGAAAGTCACTTGTACAAGAAGCGTTAGCAAGGGTTCGTTTGTTGTGAAATGACATAATGTGAAATGACATAATTGTACCTGGGATTCATCTAGAGGTTGATCAATTATTCCCACTATGGCTAGTATGGGTTCAACTTCGAAGAGCTACTTGTAGACTAGTGTACTCATAGATGCTGGTACTTATGTAGTTCGAAGATTTAGGCTGTTACTAGTTGCATTGCATTTCAGCAAAGATACCTACCCAGGTATAAACATGCGCAAGACGTTATTGCTACGGAGCGTAATCCGAACAATACACTATGCACCGAAGCGTTGTGTGCACTCACACCGCACTACCGGGTCAATTTATTCTTAGTTGAGGCCATCAGGTTGCATTTTGGCACGTCAGCACATGGCTTGACTGTACAATGTCACTCTGGTCAAGTTTGCTCCCCATCCAAACCAAAAAAAGTTGGAATCGACAAGATTCAACTTCGATATCGGTTATAGGGAAGCACACCGATTGGTCATGCTGGCGTCGGACAAGATAAGAGAGAAGAGAGAAGCGAGGATGGTTTGTTTTAAAGGTTGGCTATGAGCATTACGACGCTCAATAGACAGGGGCAAATTCTGAAGGGGGGAAGCTCGATTTGAGCTTCTTAGTCGAAAATACCGGGCTGTTTTCGGATTGGCTGACTTTTATCCGTTAGGATGCACATGTGATTACGCGTTCCGCGTGCTGGTTAGGATCTCATGATCTGCTCAATGGTATCGTGCTGGGACTTAACGATAGCAAACGGAGTAGGCCATCATAAAGGGTCGAATTGGTTTACTAAGTGTTCAAAGGGAAGAACTAGAAGCGCAAGCTAAGAAGTATTATACTCACACTTCGATATACTTCTCTCAACAGCCGATAGCTGTCATAGAGGTTAGTCTACCTAGTAGTGTTCACACTGACCAAGTCAACGTGGTGTCACCTGGGACGCTTTGTTGCTAACAGTCGGCAGATGGACGATTGGGTGTATTATGTAGATATGGGTGTATATGCTCAGTGCTATTGTACTACAAGTTAGTAGAAATACCATGTTTGAGTGGTGATAGGTGACAAAATAAGGCGACTCGTTTTGTCTCAGAAACTTGGTTTCGATTTGCTATTGTTGATGAGGTACTTGTTGTTTACTTCCTCTGTTTGGAATGCTTTTTATTGGACTGGTGCTTTGCTTGTCTTAGTTTATGTGTACGATGCCACTCAGTGGTCAACGCTCGTGCAGCATACGACTTCGCACACAATGAAGGTCTTGATCTTTGTGGCTCTGTTTCAGTGCTGTAAGAGAAACAATCGCAATAAGAGGAAGAGCAAAAGAAGCGGTTGCCTAAAGGAATAAGGGATCTTGATTGCTTTATTGAGTATGGAGGGGATTGGTAGAAGGCGAACCGTTCCAAACTGGATCTAAATACAGTGTGATTTACAGTATTTATACGAGACCGAGCCCTGCTTAATCATGCAGGGGCTTCAATGTGGGAACGCTACTAGCCCATCGGGTCCCAATTTTGGTCTACTCTTCAGTGTACGTGGTAGATGTATGAGGCCTTAAGGGCACAGTGCTTGGAATTTGCAAAATCTTAGTTGACAATAACATGAACAAATATATGTTGGCATGGTAGCGAGACGGTTTGCTATCCTCTATCTGCCTTCGCGCTATATGGGTGCTACTACGAGCGAACTTTTAAAGTCGCCTTATCACCGCTCATTCTAATCAGTGATGCAGATTGTCTAATGAAGTGGAACGAAGGTTGCAGAGCTTCATCTGATAACTAGGACAAGGGAACTCGATCCATGTAGACTGTATTCCGTGAAGTTGGGACGACGTAACCTTGTATTAGAACACCTGGGTGCCTTAAAGTTTGAGGGACGAGCCGTTGGTATTCCGTCACCTTTTGGCTCAAGCTTATAAATTGGCAGTGTTCTTTGCCTGGTTACGTGACACAGGTATCATAGCATCATGGTATGTATTATACGACGACACTGGAAGAAATACAGCAGCATTGGTCGGTGTAAAAGGCGGAGTAAGTAAGTATCTACAACCGCTCAGAACTACTTAGTTCGACTCAGAGTAGCCTTCGTTATTCTCTATACTGTCTGTCCTGTCCCGGCATCTCACCCGGCTAACGCTAACGCTGTCCCCCTAAACTCAATATAACGTTAGGGGCGGCCACTTCGATCAACCGCCTCACCGACGGCGTTTCTCGCGTGGTGGCCCCGACGAAATAGTTTCCTTGTTGTCACCGCACAATACCAAGCATCCAGGGTCACCTGAAAGCAATGACCCAAGAAGATCCGATTTGCTAGCAAGAGAGCACCTGGTCCTCTCGTTGACTTGCCACCCCCCTCGACTACATAAGGTAATTACTAATAAGTGCTTTACATTATACTCTGCTGAGAAAGATTCCAGATTGCTGCCTGTCAACAACTTAAAGTGCCTATAGCGAAATTGATTGGATGGCGAGCTTGCCCATAGCGTTTTAGCTGCAAACCACCAAAAACCCTCCACCCACCGCCACCATATGCCTACATTTTGGGTATTGACGCTTTTAATCGCACAAATAACAGTGACCTAAATCTTTTTCTTTCTTGATCTGCACAAGCTGAGCTAAAGCTTGAGGGGAGGGTCGCATTAGATACCTTTGTTAATGCCGTGTCATAGCTGATCCTTACTACCTGCTGAACATTCACTTGCACAAGTACTGGTCAGATTGCTTGACAATATCTCCGCTTTTCAAAATAAGAGCAAAAGGGGTGGGATGAAAACAAAAAAACAAAAGAAAATAGTTAGAGTAAAAAATAGTAAAAGAGAAGGAAGACCACAGCCAAGGTCCACGGTACACAGCATAACGTGCATAGGCGCAAGCACAGGCATTCCCCCCGTCCCCATCCCATTGAAGGGTCCCATCAGGTCGGTCAGCTAGACTAATCCCCGTTGGTCTGCCTTAGTCGCCATTTTAATTTTTTTACCCTTTCCTTCATGCTGCAGCATCTTCTCCCGCTCTAACTAATTACCTGCTACCGGTATCTGATCTTTCTGCACCTAAAATACTTTACATCTCCACACGTCAAGCCAAAGGGTCAAGTCCAACTGGCAGCAAAATTTATCCTGTGCGCTTCCCTTTAATTATCGTGATCTGCTTGAAGGGGGCACCCTTTTCTCGTTTGCTCCCGTGCAACATAATCTCTGTCATCTCTCTCACGAGCCCTACCATTCCCTCCCTCCCTCCCTCTAATCTATCCTTGCATGTCCTGACCTTAGCTTGTGATCCGCGAACGGCGTGATACACACCTAAGCTGCTTGGTTTCCTGCATCTGACCGCCCAACCAATCTCTGCTCCTCCTGCCTGACCCTCTGTCAGCCAACCAGCCTTCTCCATCTCCATCTCCATCTCCATCCCACCAACCTCCATCCCCGATCGACATTCCCGCATCTCAAGACCGCTGGTGTTGCTGTCGCTGGTGTCGCTGTTGCTGTTGCCGTTGTTCTCGCTCTTTGCTGCGCGACTCGCCCCGTTCGCAGTTGGCTCTATTCCGCATTGGCGACGAGGCCTGCCACCCGCCGACCGATCTTTCTTGTATTGAATCTGATTGCTAGCAAAACGAGGGTGACTACGAAGAACTCAACAGACTCAACTATCGTCTGAGCACTGCCGCCCACCATCCACGTCGTTCTCGACCATAGTTCGCTCACCCTCGCTCGAATACCGTCTAGCCTCAATCAGAAAGCTGCAGACTGCTGGTCACCCGCAGCAGCAGCTGCACCCACCCCTCTACCCACCTCGCCAAACAAACATGAATCGAGGAGACATGTATTATGATTATTCCGCGACGGCCGCGCGCTCACCGGGGTCGATGAGGCAGGGGTATGCGACCGTCGGAGTGCCTTCAGGCCTGGGAGGAAGCCGGCAGGGTCAGCAGCAACGCCCGCTGGAGTCTCACGGTCAGCATATCGGTAATCCCGGGGGGTACGGCCATGACGACCGTCTCGGAGGAGTCTCGGCGTACGAAACACTCCAAAGGTATGATCGCATGTCGCCCAGCGTAATGCATTCTGGATACATGGTGGACAATAACCAAACTTGGGGGTACAATGGAGCCATAGCCACGATGAATGGCCCCATGAATGGCAATAGTCGGTTGGGGGGGAGAGCTGTCAATAGACGTGCCGCGTTACCGTCGGTGAGTAGTCCTTTTCTCGCTCTACTCACACCTAACTCCGTCTGAGAACACGTGATTGACGATATGATTTAGACCTGGACCGATCAGGCGAATGTAGGGATGTCGGTGTTCGACCCAGGCATGAACATGAACGGGAGTGAACATGACGTACAGGGCATGGGTGTCGACGCCCGTGGCATGATGACAACACCTGCGTCCGCCGATGCCGAGCAGTTAATCCCCACTGCCATAGTCATAAAGAACATCCAGTTCCAGTGCAGGAAGGAGATTTTGCAAGGTCTCATGGTGTCCATGAACCTCCCGCAACCATATGCTTTCAACTATCACTTTGATAAGGGGGTGTTCAGGGGTCTCGCCTTTGCCAACTTTTCTACTGCTGAGGATACGGCTATTGTGATTCAGAAGATGAACGGGTTGGAAGTGATGGGGCGTAAACTTCGAGTGGAGTACAAAAAAATGCTGCCACAGGATGAACGCGATCGAATCGACAGAGAGAAGCGGGAGAAGCGTGGACAGCTTGAAGAACAGCACCGTGCGCCTCTTCCTGTTCATCAACAGAGCGCCCTCCAGGCTCTTGGTGTCAGCGTCAAGCAACAACCTGTTAATTCCCCTTTGCGTATGTCTATAGCCCCTTCCCGTGTGTCAACATAACTCGACGGCTAACCATGAGTTTAGGCGACGTTGACTTGAACGATCCCGCTACTCTTGAATTCTACACACAACTGACGATTTTCAAGAACGATCTAAGCCGCGAAGTTCACATATTCTCCCCCGATATCGCCCCTGAGCAACGTCGACAGATACATATCTTGGCGCATAATATGGGCTTGGAGCATAGGTCTGTTGGCGAGGCTGACCGGAGGCAGATTCAAATCATGAAACGGCCGGAGAACTCGCCACCTGTGAATGCACAGAGCCAACTGACCAATGTGTCCTGGGAAGATCACCGCCGTGGACTAAGCCGTGCTGCCACCTTTGACTTTGCCGAATCGCGCATGGGCTCGAGTGCCTACCACAGTCTTGGCCGACAAAACCCTACGTTAGAACTTCCGGGCAGCCCGGATGGCGGCATACCTAATAATCTCCGTGCTGCTAAAAGCTTTGCCGATCTCCGAGCACATAGTCCAAGCCCTGCACCTTCGGGTTCTAGCTATGCTGGTCTCGGAAACGGTCTCGGCGCCCGCTACGGCGATTTCTCACAAACGTCGCTCACCACACCACCCAATTTGACCCCAACTACCGCACACAACGCTGCTTCCAGTACGGATGCTTTGTTGTCATCCAACATGAGTTCACTCGGTCTCGGGTTCGATCCGAACGGCTCGCACATGCGCAGTAGGGAGACTCCAGGAGCTATCGGAAGTCAACGTCCCAGCGCCAATGGTGCCAACCGCAACGCCCCCGAGAGGCAACCTCGTGGTCCGGAATGGGGAGAAGCAGCTTCTGGATTCACTGGACGTGGCCGTGGCCATATACAAAGGGGTAGTGGTAAGTAAAAAAAAAACCTTGTTCTGCTCTCTTGTATTCTACTTATCACTTTTGGTGCTAATTCCGAATTAACTGGCAGACTCCTCAGATGCCGGTCGCAACTCGGGTAGCTCCCGGTTCCATTAATTTGCTAAGTCGATTAATTCGCTGTTTAACTATAAAGAGCCCAAACTGTCTATCGATCCAGCATTTTTCAACCTCGGAAACTATCTACCCGCGACATAATGTGTTTTCCCCTTGGCGGCCTATGAGGGCTTCCGACACACTGGAGCAGCGCCAAGACACACCAAACCGGCACTTATATGCCTGAGATTGCTGCGCTCAAAGTATCTTGGAGTCGCGATGCTATTCATCCCGACCTTACCGCAACAGATGCTCCAATGAGAGACGAGTTTATGATATAGAGTTACAGCCTATTCCAGGGATCAGATCTCCTTTTGCCACACCTCACCCATCTGCCACCTCGATCTGCTATCATGTTCCCCGGTTGACGTATTCACCAATTACAGTTCTCTCTATTCCACGGCGTTGCGTTCGAATATTTTGTAATATGATGACTGATCTGCGGTGCTTGTTTATCCGCTGAATTTATTATTTCCTCTTTCTGAATATTCTGCATACGCAAAAACTCGACCTGGTGCGAATGGAGATGAGGCTGGCGGAGAAAAGTCCGAAAGCTTTGCTCGAGGAGGCTGGTTAGGCAGAGTAACGATCACCATTTTATGCTACAATAACCTCTCATGATGACCCAGCAAACGAACCATCTCTGGATACAAGATACAGCAATTTATGGGCGACCATTCACGGCTTGACGATTCCACTCCTATACCCTCCGGGACGTCTTCGGGTTCCTACGCTGGTCTTCAGAAAGGGCTCGGCAGTAGAACCTGGAGACCTCCTTGACGATGGCTATGTTGTTATGACGCCTATGCACTTCAATTAAAGATGGCAGCTTCGATGCTGGTTGGCTCGAACACCCTAGGATGACCCTGCTAATGATTGTTCTCACTGCAGAGCAGAATCCGGGGTCGTCATAGTGGTGGCCAACTCGGCGTTGAGTAGCTGGATACGAAGAACGAAACGACGATGTTGACGGAACCTATTTACGTGTTGGCTTTTTTTTGCAGGCCGGACGTTGCTCTATTGGTCGCGGAACTGGGTGATCTGGCGACCAACAGGAGGGAGCAACCAGCAATTGTTTGTACATTTGGCGGCGTTACTCTTTCATCTCATTTTCTTTATTGTACTGAGCATGGCGATTTATTCTGGCAATTCATCCAGTCCTAGCCAAAATATAGTGACTCACCCTGCGTGTTTTTTGCAAATGGGAGAGTAGGACAGAAGATCTGGACAGAGTCGTCCGAGTGAGGAAGGGATTAATGGTGAGATATACAAACACTCACTTGAAGAGCTGTACTGCAATATAAAAGTATTTGATCGTTCCTACATGCGACTGGCTCCCAGTATGTTCAGCTATGAGTGACTGAGTAATGACATACGCTAAGCCAGTGAAGCCTTACTTCCAATCACCATAGCAATTGCCAGTCAGATTTCGCCCTCAAGAACACAAGAATAAACATCACCTATTGTTCCCAACATTACACAAAATCACATCAAACTCTTACCTAGTATTGTGAACTTGCTCGCCAAGATACACAATGAGATCGCTCGCATTCAGATACCATCAGATCTACACATCGAGAGCCCTCGATCCTACGACATCAGTGTATACGTCCAGGATTTTCACAGGACCATCGACTGGACGGTGCAAGACCACACGGCGCGTTTTGAAGAAGAGCTCGCGTGGCTCAGCAACCAGGTCGCAGCGCTCGAGGAGCAAGGCGGAAACAGAAAAGCTATCGTCTTGAAGCACTATTCTCCGTCCTTGGATGAGCTCGCTGTTGATCCGAAACATTGCGATAGTCACATCGAGGCTGAGTTTACTACAGATCTTACCGGCGAAATCTGTCTTCGGAGTTCGCGCGTAGGGCTCTGGGTGTTCAAACATATGCATTTAGATTGTGGGTTTGGTCCTGATGGACTGGCTCGGACAAGACTCTTGACCAGTCAGCCTGGTTATTCTTTTTCTCAGTCGAATGGGTTCGATGTCGGCAAGATTGTTGAAATTTGATGTTATTGTACGGAAGGTATCTGCGAACTTGCTACAATGGGCACGTATCTACATCTATAGATTGACTTCTCCAAGCGTAGATTGTCAACACCGCCATAATTCAAACAGTTCCAATTCATTATACCTATCGGCAGAGCCTGCGCCATGATGCCGTTGCCTCGGAGCGGCTGCTCCACGTCCAGAACTAGCAGCACCGCGTCTAACGCATCACGACGGCTCTTTGATACTTCTGAACGAAGCCCGCAGGAGAAGATCTTGTATGCTGTGAGGCCATCGACAGAGATGTAAGGAATCGTGTCGGGGCTGATGTCCTTAATTATTACTATGTCTGGCCGGGTCTGGCTCGCTTTTGAAGATGATACTTACTTCCGATGAACGGCCCTTTAGCATATAACTCCAGAGGGCCAGCCCCCATATAATAGCAACCTTCTGCTTCGCTAGATCAGGGACAGTCTTCATAATTTTAACAATATCTTTTGTTGTGTTTTCAAGATCGGTCAAGGATGGTGACAAATCGTCGGACATGGCGTACTGGGTATTGTGATCAGTATATATAATTGAATACATCCAATGGTAGCAATGGAATACAAATATGAATAAGAGACGTGAGTAGTAGGGTCTGTCAATGATGTCGGTTCCGTGGAGGGAGAGACCTCTTGTCTTATAGCTCCTAAGGCTCTGCATTAGATACAGTAGCTGTCACATGGTAAGAACTCCCAGAGACCCGGCAAGACCTGTCAAACTCTGTCAAGACACTTAGATATGAAGCCCTGCAGCTATTTGGTCGGCAACTATCATGAGACTAGAGCTGTCTGTAACGAGAGGAGCTGGATAGAAGAGGGGTTAGATTGCCGACCTAGAATTTTGCAGTCTACATAAGAGGCGAGCGTCAGATGTATGCAAAATCCGGCATTATACGGCTTGGAGTTCGTCGTATCTGATGAACGGCTCCCGAGTACTATAGCAGCTTTGAAGAAAACACAACGGCTATGCCCGCGGCCAAGTCCTAGGGTTTGCCCTGTTTCTCGGGAAATCGATCGCCCACACATACCAGCGTTCCATATGCACCTTGGCTCGCCACAGTCGGCAGTTCACGTGTATCTATGGCCTCATTCTGATACTCGGAGGTTTACGCCCAACACGGGAATTCGAAATTCAACAATCACAGGCATAGACCCTCGTCATCGTACAACTCCCTACATTCTTGCATCTGGCACCTCCCTCCTCCCTGGACCCGGGCTTGGGCGTGGAAAAGGCGCCGTTTCAAAAAGCGTTGGTTGGATCGTCATTCCTAGTGTTTAGATATTTCTCGAAGTCTACATTCGCCTCGCTACGAGGTATCTCCACGGATCCCACGGTGCTTTCTACATGAGTAAGATTGTTCATTTATGTAAAAGAGTACATAGAGCCTGATGGTTTTCTTGATACCGCGCCTCTGTCGGAAACTTGTCGCATCTTCTGGCCGGAGTTAAAAAAAATGTCAACTCTCACTTCGGGGGCTCTGTGATCAGTTTTGAATAAACATTGCGTCTCATGCGCAGAATGTCGAGAGAAAGCCTGGCGTACAGCGGATTGTCTAGCTTGCTATAGAAGGGACTGGCAGAAATAGAGTACTGTTGAATGTGATGTCTGATAGTCTATAATATTAGTTAATAAATTAATCATTACGGTGGTCGATTCTGGAAGTGATCGATACCTATAGCCACGGTGTCGTCTGATCTGGCTTCACACAGCAATGCCACATTGATATCGTTGGCACATCTTCTTGAATCTTCATAGTCTAAGGGTTAGAGACACTAGACGTCCAGAATAGTTATAATGTTTCTCTTAGTTTTCATTCTTTAACGGTAAGTCTTCAACGATACCTTTGAAATTAACTAAAATTCATGTTGTGTAGGTGTTGCTGTGATAAGTCTACACTAGCTCCTTGCTCACAATCCATAGCCCGCCTATAGGTATATGACACTGGTACGACTACGAATGATCGTTTAGGTCTGTGTTAAGCTACTCGCACTCGCCGCGGATTGCTTGCCATGGTGGATGTGATTTACATCCTATCCGAATCCCCAAGAATATTCTTAAGTAATGTCCCTTTTAACGTGGCGCAACGTAGTCTCTCAACTGATTTTCTGGACGGCCGTAGAGTCCTGTCTTTCATAGTACGCATTGTCCTCTCATCCTCGGATATCCAATGGCCGTATATGCTTGTTGACCCGGGACTCCGGAGTGAAGAGGGAGACCTGTCTATAGCCAGGGCGATAGTTAGGGCCCAATAGAGTGATAAATTGATTCCAGAACCTCCCAAATCTAGGGGAGTTCAGTCACTTGTATATACAAAATCTCACTAGTCCTACACCATAGGATAGCTGGTAACTAGTCAACTGACACCTTCGCAGCTCTAGATCGGTGGCTTTCTAGGAGATTCTGAGATCCCTGGGCCACGTTCTATTAGGGACCCCGGAACTGGAGGAGTATAGGTTGCTGGAACGCTTGACACTTCCAGAGGACTCGTGGAGAGAGAGAATGAAGATTCGTCTGAACGGAGGCCCTGGCTTCTACAGCTCTCAGGATTTAAATGAAATTAAATGGGAAACTTCTCGTTCGATCGAAGATGGATAACGTCTTCTTGTACAGCCTCATTTCCTTCAGGAGACTAAGAGGTTCCTAGAGGGTTATTCCGAAATATGGTCTAATCAAGCCTCGCTGCGTCATTTGGAAGAAAGTTTCAGTATCAACAAGTAGGTTGAACTTGGGTTTACCAGCTCGTATGGCAATGAAACGCCCTAACACTACTCAATCTATCCAAGTCCAACCTGAGACTTAGATAAGAAAACACCTAAACCCTGCGCTTGATAGCTCTACGAGAATTAAGCCGCAAGACCAGCGATCAATCCAACAGTGCCGACTTCATGCTTCACGCCGTCACAAGTAGTAATAGAGGGAGATAAAGTAGTGAGTAACCCCATAGGCGCGATAGTCGAATAGCTCGCGCACATCGTGTACAGGACACTAGTTGGCCTGATGATCAGCGGATCTTGATTCTAAAGTTATCTCAAATACAGATAACAACTGCAGTGGTCCCAACGGCCTGGGCGCTTGATGTGGCGACCGCTGACGTTGTGCTTGCTATTTTTGACTACGATACCGGCACTGTCGATAATTAGGGAAGGGGAGAAAAGAGGGGGAAGCTACTGCAACTGTTCTTGTATTTTGACGATATGACTAAAGCGGCGATCTTTGAGAGTGTATCTGTCAAGCTTGTACCGAGGCGACCCCGTATCCAGATTCTTGGGTTAAGCCGCGAATGTTTCACCCTTTTATCAAATTAGTGCTTGCTTTAAAGCTATTGATAAAGCTTTTAATTGTGTTCGTAGTGTCTACCAGCATTTATTTTAGTGGTGTCCCTTTGGGGCCATTTCGACTTGGCTTCAACATAGAAATAGCGGGCATTCTGCATAAATAGATGTACCCAATAATAAATACATTGAATTACCCGAGCATCGAGGTAGGGGGCATTGGATGTACGTAAGGTAGTAAGGTAGTTACCTATTAAAGTTACCTGTGGCGTGTGAAAGTGGCTAGCAGGCTTCAGCGGCTGAGAAAAGGGGGGGAGCGGGAGGCAAGTCGATCCCCTGCCCACTCAGTTTTCGACCCCTGTGGCAGGTACAGCATCAATAGTCCACCCAGAGCTGCAACAAACCCTGTTATTGCTTGTGCTATCATAGCCACATATTCAACACGCAGGCTAAACATTGGTTGTTCCTTGAATCCCTCCACCAATCGATCGCTTCCTCTGGTAACACCAGTAACGCAATCAGATTTGAAATGGCAAGACAACCCGATCAATGGCGTCCTTGTGTATTTGGGTGGACTAGCAGGTCAAAATAAACAAGCGCTCTTGCCCGCCGATACATAAGTACCCAGGGAGCAAGAGTGCTCGACATAGAGGACGGGCGTTTATGCCTGTTGCACGGCATAACCCCTCTCGTCTACAGTCTACAGCCTACAGGCGGACGCCATGGTCAGGAGCCCCGAGAGCCCGCCGATTGAGTGCGCTTTAAAATCACACGACTTTCCAATTTCGCCAAAAACTTGTCACCCCAAATCCATCTTGATGCCTCCAAAAAAGAAAGAGGAGGCCCTTCCTCGAGGAGGCAGACAGAAGAAGACTACTACCAACACCAAAAAACGCCCTCCACAGGTAGTCAGTCAAGCTTTACTATAAGAAACGCTGAAAGCTAACAGCCTGCAGACTGACTTGCAGCCCCTAAGACCAGGGGTTCGCAGAAGCGAGAGGATTAGAGAGCAAACTTCGAACAAGGCGCTTGATCTGCCAGTAGGGAGCCAGTCTGTTCCCGAGCCCAGAGCTCATCAGAGCAGGAAGGTCTGCAATCCAAGCACTCCGCAGCCAAATCGAAGTAGAGAAGGCCAGAAGTCTCAGCTATACGCGGTGTGTTTGATCAAAATTTACCCGCTGGTTATAACTACTGACTGTTTCAAAGAAGCTCACTTCTTGGCTGGAAGAAGTAAGACTTGGTGCAGCAGAAGTATTCATTCCAGATCAGAGCGAGCCTGACGATAGCAGCATGGGGTCCCGCAGTGTGATTACCTTAACATCCCTAGCTACGTTCGAGAACCCTTCAACAATTGTACCGCGAAAAGGAGGACCCAAGAAGGTAACCCGAGATAGCTTACGGACTCGTGGAATAGCGCTCGACGCGCCTCGAGCAGATGAATGGACTGTCGAATTCAAGAGATTATTGGTCGAGAAACCTATCGACATCGCATTCGAACAAACTGAAACTTTGCAGAAAAGCATTCGAAACTTTTTGAAAAAAGCCCAAAAAGCCGAACGTGGTGAAAACAGTTACGATGCAATCGAGGAATTATGCAACGAAGTAAATAAGTGGAAGGCAACCGTACGTTTAGCGGTCATCACTAATCAAGAATTCAACGACGATCTTGAACACTGCAAGGATCCATCTAATGAGGCGATTTTTCAACGAACCGTTATGATGTCCATAATTGATCGTTCACACTTGAAGACTATGTTTGACTTCAATTGTGAAGGACTTTGGTCACTCCAGGGAAATTATCCATTGCCCTCGACGGGCGGCCCAGGTTAGTCGTTGGACTTTTTATACCCCTTTGGCATCTCTCAGAGGCCTGAAGTCCCCAAGTGGGTATATTCTATTTTTGTTATTGTTGAACGCTCCCGAAAACCCGGGTGATTCTTACTACAGGTGAACCTTACTCACTCCAGTACTTATACAGACGACATTATTACAGGCCCTAAGCCTGATCTTGCCATATTCTTCAGATTTGGCTCCTTAGTTGGGGCGGACTTGACTTACCAATTCATCCCCAAGGAGCTTAAATCTTGTATGAACCCAGATAAGCATACACCGCGATGTTTTCCTTTCATATTTATAGAGGCCAAAAAAGGGTTTGAAAACATTGAGCCTGCTGTTATCGCAAATATGCATAGTGCCAGTCAAGCTCTCTTCAACATATACGTATGGATGAATAAGGCAAACCAAGACGATGCTTTCTTTAAGCATGTTCGCTTGTTCTCAGTCTCCATTAACGCAGAAAAGGTCATTGCCCGGATCCACCGGGCCGTGCTTGTTGATAATACCGACGATGGCCCTGTGTTAGAATTCCTCTACGATGACCTCAACAAAACCCAATACCGTTATACGAGAGATGAAGTATGCACACTCATTCACAACATACTCAGCGACTACGCCGAGCTAAAACTTCTTCCCATACTCAAAGCGGCGGTCCAAAAGGTGTTGAAGGACTATAAGCAAGACCTTAAACGGAAGCGTGACGCTACGACGCTCGGCCGCGCCTCCAAGAAACCAACATTAGCCTCTGCTCAAACGGAATCCCATGATATCGCGATTCCGCCTGTAAATCTGTCAACGTCCTTCGGGATGAGCAGATTCGAGATTCACGACCGTTAGCGTTAATTTGCGCCCCATTGCCTCCCTTTTTACCCCCTTATATCCTTTCCTATTTTATTCATAATAACTAGTGGTTGACCACCCGCGCTGCTTCACCAATCTACTAGGGCGGTCGGCGGTTAGTGGTTTTTCGCCGAGAATTGCCAGGATGTTCAAATGTGTGGCGGATTGGCGGAAATCTTGTAATCGCGCACCATAACTAGGGACGCTGTTTGGATGAAACTTACATCGATAGCATCTTAGCTATCGAAAAAGGTAGTCAGATATCAATTATGACGTCATATTTAGGAAACCCTTACTTGCATTATGACGTATCCATCAAAACAATGTACAGAAGGTAATACGGGTTGATGTGTTTACGTGACCAAGGACGTCTGATTCATCAGATTCATCTGAACACATGATATATCCCTAAGCACTCGTTTTAGTTTTCTGTATGGATAATTACACTATTGACGATACGTTAAAATGAGAACATCTGCCGCGAAGAATTAACAAGATTGGCACGCTGATGCGGTGACGCCATACGGTAGCAATCGAACTGTTAGTCCTAGATTACAACGTAGTACTGTTGCCTTGATAGCGGCTATAAATACTGCGATGTAGCTGGGACCTTTCATCTTTATCTTGACTTTCAGGGCACACTCAATTCTTAAAGTTTTTATTGCAGTATTGCCAGCGTAGCAAAATGGTTAGGGTATTTCTAATTGAACTTGATTCCACAGATTTTTTGAGCAGATGCTGGATGTTGACGTTTTGATCTTCTGGCAGCTTATCTCATGACATTGATTCATGCTCCTTCAAACCAAAACTGGTAAGAAACTCGAATTTCTCGAGCTGGTTGAAGATCATGGCATTGTAGATACCGTTTATGAATGGATTATGCCAAACTTCTGGAATTTCAAAAGGGATAAAGCTATCGTTATCGTCATTCGGGAACTGATAACTAAGAAGTAGTTTTAGCGACTCCAAATCACCGTTGTCAGCTGCTATTGGCGTAGCGTCGACGACATTCTGCTTTTGCTCGCTGTTCAGCAGCTCGCCCTGGCTAGCACCATTCTTGTCTCTCATGGGATATTCGCCACGCCCCAGCAAGAATTTTAAGGATTCTAAACCTCCTCTTGCCGCATTTTTGATGGCCAAGGGCGTAAGTCAGTCTTTCACCAAGCTGAGAGATGGATAATTCAATAGAATCTCCAACACATCCGTATTGCCGCTACCAGCTGCACATTCAAGAACATTTGGGTCTGTATACTTGCTCGTAGGCATCGTCACTGGGTCATCGTCGCCCCTTGTCCTGATTGTGGGATCAGCACCTTTTTCTAATAGATAATGTACGATTTCTGGCTGGTCATAAACCGCAATGAGCGGAGTGTCTCCGAGCTCGTCTCGAGTATCAACTTCGACGTTAGCCTCTTCGAGGAAAACCCTGACATAGGCTAGACTGTTCTAAGCTCATGATCGAGAAGTACGGTGCAGATCTTAATCGACACCGCCTTCCTTCGGGTTGGAAGCCCCTATATATTGGTGCGCTCCGGAACCAGACTGAGATGCTTCAATATCTGCTTGATAACTATGACATTGATATTCATCTTGGGAGTGGATGCTATTAAACGGGCCCTACCGCCATTTAGGGTGCTATAAACCTGAAATCTCTTGATTGCATTGCACTGTTGCTTCGGCATGGCGGCCCTATAGATCGTATCGACGAGGAAGTTCGCAACATCGGAGCACCTTCGACTGCTGTTCTCCGGGGAACTGATCCCTCACCAGGAAGCCGACCAATGGCATTTTTAGAAATAGAAGAGCACGCTCAAAAGCATGTCGAATGCGCCCTTAACTGGCAAGACTTGAATCCTCGCTATGTTCGCTTAGAGCTTGGCCTAGAGGATAAAGAATGGCTCAATGCACTACAGCTGCGGGAGGGAACTGAGGAGTTAAGGGAGACCGGGGACGTCTCAAGGGAGCTAAATGAGAAAGAGGGAGCCAACGACGACGGTGTGAGTGATAGTCTGCGAAACCGCATGGTTCACACGCCAAGTTTCAGGGATAGAGAAACTGAACTAATGAAGGATGATGATTTATTGCCGCAATTCATACAGAAATTCATACCCGTTGCTAGATAGTTTATCAGGTAGCCTTGAAGTTTGTTTGCGTGTTGATATAGACTTTCATTACGGTGAAGCATTCATCGAACAAATCGATATTACGTTAAAATGTAACAGTACCGTAGAAACTTTCCTTAATGTGAGCATATCTTCTTAGCATGGCGCCCACACCCGTAGGCTGACACTTTTCAAGATAGTTAGCTAGCTCAATAGGAATCTAATATTGATCCACAGCCCTCATCACTGTATCCCGCCCTTCTCGAGAAGGAAATAAAGCTTAGGCAGCCTAGTTTCACGACTTGCTCCAGACTCTGCGAAAACACAAGAATGCTGAGGTGTCGAGCCCCAATCGTCCTGTCAATTCAGGTACATCCCTCATACATGCAAGATAGAGAGAACAGTAGCTAGAAGGATATCTAAAAATCTAGGACTTCTATATGATAGTGAAGCCTGCTCGTTATCTCTAAAAAGCTTTGCCACAATAACCTCCTAAAGAGTTATTTAAGATCGAAGGGAATTGCTTTAATTTGTAGCGATCCCGGATGCTTGTGATAGCGAGGGATAGTCTATTTACTGCACTCATAAATCGGGTGTCCGGCTTTCTCTAGGTAAAAAAGCGTCCGCATCATAACTCGGCGCGAGCGGAAGGATGTCAACGTATTGATACTAAATTGAGTCATCGAATCACACCGCTCCAGGATAGGAAGCACAGCCACCAAGTGAAACACGGCACGGAATCACGCCTTTATGGCCGCACGATTGCATCTCGATTTGACTACAGGGAAAACTGGCTAAGTCCCATCTTTCAACGCCGGAATACGACACTTGCGGCCATGCACATGCTCCTTTAAAACCGCTTGCCTACACGGGGCCATTGTAACCGATCACGCAACAAGAACCAAGCTTTGTTATATAAAGATGTTTTGCCTGCGCTTAATTACGCGCAGCTGTAATGGAACGACCCCCTTTACCCCGGGAAATAAAATAAGGGAGAAATGGAAACGGGGCCGGAGGAGAGCTGGCTAATACCGTGAATGTAACCATGGACCTGTTTCTGCAGATAATGCGTCTTACTTCGTGGGCTACTTACATCAACTTAAACAGGGTAGCTCCAGACACTTCAAAGCCACGGATGAAATATTTCCGTATCTTTGCGCTCGCCAGATCACTTTACACCATCCAGAGAAGAAGCCGCCCAGGTTCTTCATCATTCGCAACTACTATTGCACCTCGATATGAATTTCAGGCTGGCCATACTCGCTCTTTTGGGGCTATTCGCAGACGCTGATGCTCGTTCGTTGGCTACCAGGACCACCAGGACGAGCGCAGATAGAGTTCGTGCCGTAGCAGCTCCTGCCATCCCAACGAGCACGCTTGTCTCCGACTTCAAGAAGAACAATGTCTCTTCGCGCTGGGCAGAGGGACACCCCAAGGTTTGGGGTGCCGAGAAAGTAAAATTCGAAGGGCCTTTCGCTGTCGACGTGAGCCCGGACGAAAAGTTCATAGCTCTCGCAGTCGGAACCGATTTGACGATTCGCGACATGAGCACGAAGAAGTTGCTCTCTAGTGTTAGCACTGACTTTCAGGGCAACGCCGATAGGGTTACAATACTCTCGGGTCAGAACGGCGGGTACGACTTGTTCATCTCTTCGTATAATTACAGTACACATGATGCCATCACAGGGCTGCATCTTTCGCCAGAAGGTGCCATTATTGGTGGACAAACGCAATATCTTGGGGGGTTCTCAAGCTTCGACGGGAGACGAGGCCCCTTTAGCAGGGACGGTCAACGTTTCTTAGTCCAGACCGGAACGTCTCCGCGGTATGAGCTCACAATCATATACGATATTGACAAGCCCAATTCAAACGTCACCCTAGTCGGACATACAGACTCAATCATGAGTTCTGCTTTCAGCCCAGATGGAACATACGTGTCCACTGCAGCGTGGGATGGCTATGCCAAGGTATGGAATGCTTCGACGGAAGAGCTGCTTCATACATTCGGCCCTACTGGCGGGCAGAACTGGCTCACAAACTTTTCGCCCGATGGGAAATACATTCTCATGACAAACGCGGGGAAAGAACCCGCCGTCAACATTTGGCCGGCTGTGAATATGTCTAGTGAGCCTATGATCTACAAAGACTTTGACGGTTGGATTCGCACAGCCTCATGGACGTCTGACAGCAAGCTTCTCGCGGTCGGAAGTTATGGACTCATTCAGGTCATCTCCGTGCAAGACCAGAAGGTCATTCAGAGGTGGGAGTCGGAAGACCGTTACGGTTACGAGTCCTGGGACCTTTTCTGGATTGAGAGTGAATCCGGCTTGAAGTTGGCGTACCGCGTGACTGCTGGCTTGGAAGTGTACGATTTCGAGGCGAATTTGAAGTATCGCTGGGGCCCTGACGATTACGCTCAGTACGATGGAGGAGGGTCGGGTGACGGCACGTATGTGATCAAAAGCAAAGGTTGGATTGGAGGGGGCGATGCCGACGGGAGCGTCAGATTTTATGAGTTTCCGAACTAATTATATCTGGTATGACTGTGTCTAAATTCTAGACCCTGTCTTCTTTTCTGTAACAGTACGTTACTAAGCTTATTGAATTACTTTGCTTCGATAACATTATATATTTCAATATATTTAGTTTCAAAGGGTTAATTCGACATGTCATTTAAGAAAAAACATATTTTATTAATGCTTTCTATTGTAGTCACTGCTTGTATAGTTTCTAAAGTAGTACAGTTTCTATTCTAAGATTTGAATTGAATTGATATAATTATGATATATTTAGTTATACCAACTTTGATACGGAAGATAATTGAAAAGCTCAGATATTTAACACATATTTTATATGTATTCTTTGACCTAATTTAACTTTCTGATCCATATGGCGTTTTGCTACATGTTATCCCCACGATCCTACGTAACACTTCCATTTATGCTGCTCTAGTCACAATACTCAGCGAACAAACTGCGAGTGATGCTATGAAGTGAAATCAAGTTCAAGCTTTCAGGGCATTCGGGAATCGGGAACCTAACCTCCATATTCTTTTGCGATTGTCTGGATCATGTGAAAGCCCGCTATATTAGGCTGTTCCGTGTCCCATACCGCAATTAACCATATTGATGTAACATTCGGGCCGTGCTGCACTGCCCGTATATGCATGGCGATGCGCGGGTTATGGTAACTACCCTACGGCATAGACGAGTGTGTTCGGAGACGGAAGGGCATAAAAGAGACCGTCGACCCGCTTGGAACCGTGGTGGCCTTTCCGTTCCAGACTCGAACGACTGGTGCTGATCTTGAAATCTCTACCAGTTCAACGCAATGTGCTCGTTTAGACGTGTCGCGTCCCAGACCGCCCTGATCTCTGGGCTTTTCCTGTGCGGCTTGCCCCCCACCAACGGCCATTGTAAGTGGTTGATCCAGAAGCATCGTATGAGGACTAAGTAAGGGTGCAGATGGCTTCCCCGTAGTCTTAATCAATGGTATCGCGTCAAAATGGTGGGAATTTATTCGGTATGTTACACGCAGCCCTCATAGATTGGCCATGCAAAGTTCTAAATACTCTCAAAGACCAACTTCTCTTGATAACGGAGGGTATCAGTGGTTCCCTGATTATAGTTGGGACTCCGAACCCATGGTCTGCGGCTGGAACGGAACAAAGACCGGCCATCAGACTGGCACTGCGAAGATTGAAGCAGGCGGCGTTATCGGGTTCCGCGCATTCGCTGCTACTTACAACAAGGGCTTTATCCCCACGCGTGAAGTAAAATTTGAGACACCTTGACGCGGATAAGCTGGATAGATAGACTAACATGGTGTAGTTCGATGCTCAGATGGATGGTGTGGGTCACGCGGGCCCAGGTCAAGCGTATATGTCTAAAGCCCCCGGAGCTCTCGAGGATTACGAGGGCGATGGCGACTGGTTCAAGATAGGAACCAGTGGTGCGTCTGATGGGATGCACTGGGACTCGAATGCTCAACCCGAGGTAAGTCTCAGCTAGCATTTAAACAAATGCTTGGTTTTAAGCCGAGAGGATAATCCTAAGGCTTCCCAGATGAATTTTACCATTCCACAGGCTACGCCACCTGGCAAATACCTTGTGAGGGTTGAGCATTTTAACATCTCACCTCTGCTCGGGATGACACAGTTGTTCGTCAACTGTGCACAGGTGGAAGTGACAGGCTCTGGCGAAGGTATGCTCCATACAATTATCCCCCTGATCGCGAGAGAGCGCTGCGCACTATTGACTGTTGCTTAGGTACCCCCCGCCCGACTATTAAGCTACCTGGATACGATCCCGCTGACCCAGGTAAGCTTTCGGGGAAAAGGAGACTTTGAACGTGATTCATATGAAGGCCGTCGCTGACCCAGGTACTAGGCATCTGGTTACCGCGTGCCATGTATAACCCATACAAACCGTCGGACCTACTCAAGAGCTACAAAGGTCCAGGGCCTGAAATTTGGACAGGTTAAAATGACCTGTACGCCTCGATGCACGCTGCATTGTTGTTATTTCATGATCGAGGTATTAGTATCGCGGGCTGAATTAGCAGCCGCCTCTGAGACCAAGAAAGTTCACTTTTGGAGCGTATCATAATTCTTATAACTATCATCCACTCTAGGTATCTGAAGTTGTCTGCCTCGGCTTGGTGGACCAAGGTCTTTCATCGAGTGCGGCCAGTGTGACGCTAGATAACTGAGGTTTTAGTCAGCAGACACGCCCGCGCTGTTGTTGGTCATTTTGCGTTCATAAAGCCACTTGCCGAATAGTGAATCACAACTTGTATATATGATCATTGATATTGTATTCTTCAAGCTTTCAATGGCTGAGGGTGCTGAAGAGCGGTAAATTCAACTATTGCAGTATATCTACTGTTCACGTGTCCAGGGATACTCCATACTCTCCACATGATCGTTACGGGGTTCAGTCAGACGTGTGATTTCGGCGGTGAAAGTAGTTGTAACAAGTATAGCATCCTCACGCATAGGCTCATAGTGACTCTGTCCTGTTTCTTTCGCAGTTTGATGTTTGGCCAGGAGTGATGCGCGGCCCCTAATTCTGTGATACCTCTTCGAGCTGTCCCAGTGCTCAGCTCTTATGGATGACGGTACTGAAGAAGGCCATGAGCTTGCTTCAATCCGGGATAACCTTGATTTCGTGGGGACTCCCACCCTCTTCACGAGGTATGCCATGAATTCAGCTATCTTACGGCGATCTGCATAAGCCCGGGGCGCTGTAGGAGCACAAAAGGCAAGGAAAGAGCACGTCAATTCTGCCAATGCCCAGAGATACAGTGCGCTGATACTGTGGGTCTTGTCTTTGGAATCTAAAAACCGGAAAGTTGCAACTGCACGAGCTATAGATGACCCCAGAGCCCTTCGGTTTCTAATGTCAACTGTTGAACACTTCAAACAAGAGGCCTGGAGACTTACAGTACCCCAACGAGGAATATGAGGGAAACACCGATCTTGTTGTTGAGAGACATCTTCAAATTCCAAATCGCCCTCTGTGCTAGGACTAAGATTATTAAGATGCTCGTTAGATCTATAAGAGCCCCTGGGATATGATAGATCTTTTCGCTGATACAGGAGCCACTTGTGATTGTTATGTCCCAGATCTTCTCATGTGGAATGCAGGAAACGTTCTCGATGACGATCAAAGCAATGTGGGTCAAGCAGACGGCAGCCAAAAGAGCCTTGTAAACCCAGTAAAATAAGTTGCGGGTGCCATAAGGGACGAAAATTCGAGTCCATTCCAGGAGAATAGCAGCCTTGGTAAGACCTAGGGTTACCACGATGAAGTTGAAACCAAGGTGGTGAGTCTGCCAGAAGCATGTATCAACGTTTAAGTGCTCAGATATAAGGAACTGAAGAGTATCTAGACCTACATAGAAAGTTGAGCTCACATCTTTCAGGCGAATATTCCATTGGTGGGTAAACGAACCACTCGTTTCTATGATATGGTAGGAGCACCAAACGCTCGCCAAATAAGTGCCCTGTTAGAACAATCATCAATCAGTATGCAAGCATTGTGGTGGCCTATCGGAATCCACGAACCAGGGCGAACAACATTATAACTATTTATATGTATTGGCTTGTCAGTCAGTATGCCTATGCTTTGGAACCGGATGCCTACCGTCCTCTAGTTCAATTTTTCTTATGCAGAACAATTTGGCGTATGCTCGAATACTGCAAGCCGATATTGTTGCGATCAAACATAGTGCATTGGTTAGAAGGCCTATTGTGTTGAGGTTCCAAGGGTGCTCAAAATCCGGCACCACATTAGGAGGCGGTCGAAGCGCGGGACCGTCCAAATCCAAGTCGCGAATCTGAAGGGGTTGAGGTACCATCATGAAAGAGAAAAGAAAAAAAACTACTAGTTTATTCGAATATAATTCAACATCGGATGACTGGGTAGCGTACCTTAGGCAGGTAGGAATAGCAGGAATAGCAGGAATAGCAGGAATGTCAAGACTAAAGTGAGGGGGTACTATGAATATTCGATTTCGAGTAAGGAACTTAGGAATTGGTTGCCGGTCTCTGCTGGCAAAATTCAATCCACTTCCTATATTCTGGAAACCGAATCGGGGAAGTCATCAGCGAAGGCTACTAGTGTTATAAAAGGACACAGGGCCGCATATTGCCACATCCAACGTCATGGAACAGCGGGAGTACAATACAGTGTTGTAACTGATTCGTTGATCACATTCATGATCTGGGTAGCTTTCGGAACAGAGCCTTGCCGGATATAAGTGTTAGTAAAGTGATTGGGTCCTTCTTGGGGTCTTTCTTGGTTCAGTAGGTAGCCATATCAGTGAGAGCTGACTCACGGATGTTACCGCAATGGATAGAAAGGTTGTAATTCTAGCTGATAGGCATGCAGGCTGGAGACAAGGACTTGCTGACGCGGCCTGGTTTACCCCTCGGACCGTCAAATTCAATGATCCAATACGACTACAGAAGACTTCACTGCCACAATGTGAAAACGACATATCGCAATTATATACAAGAGCTTATACCTTGTGCGCGTCGCAGCTGTTTACATCGTACAGATGTTATGCCTATCTGCAATTATTCTGTAGGTTGTTTTATCTTAGTATTATTATCATATAGTCATCGAAGTGGCCGGCTTATGGGGGGCTACTTTGGACGGGTGGCTAGTAGAGGTTTCACCCTGGTTATTACACAACGAATGACACCCAATGACCTGAGTAGCGCTAATGAAACTGGGTATGTCTAACCCCATTTTTCAGCACTGTTACAGTAGTAGCGGCCTTCCTGCATGTAACTTAAGTAGCTACTCTGACCAGCCAAGTTCTATTTATATGTCAGCCTTGTCTCTTGTGAGTTCAAAGTGACAGTCATATTTTGGGGGTAATGAGGGGTTGTTAAGCATTTGACCTATCGGCGCACTGCGGTCGACATTTTCGAATTATTTTACCTTGGCAAGAATCCTAAATCGTAATCTGGTCCGCCATTGAATGACGGTCATTCAATCTCAGAAGATACCACCTAGGCAACGCGGGGCCAATAGTGAGTATCTATCTCCTAGGACAATCGAAGATTATTGCAGGATTTCGGGCCGCATTACTAGCCCCCACGTGGTACCATGCGCTTGGGATGCTCCGGTTTATCGCGGACCCGTTTCCAATAATGGAGAAGGGCACACACGATCAGTGATGTGACGGCGGGGCGGGGGTTTATCTTTTCTACGTGATAGGCCCAGCTTCTTCTACCTACCTACATGAAGAGTGTTCGCCTAAGTGTGTAGAATGCGATAGGCCTACTACGCACAGATGCCATGGGGCACATGACAGCAGGCTTCTGCAGCCTGTTTCTCACTATCTCAGGCACATGAACCTGGCTGGCAAGCTTTTTTCTCCTAGGATATCCAAGTTTAATAAATTAATAAGTCCAGATGCAAGGTATGTTTACTCCAGGGCATATATTGCGAAATTAACACCATTTATACTTCCCTATTTTATTTTAGGGGATTCTCATTGCATTCATTCATGATCTATCGCTGCTCAGCGTAGGCGGCGGCCCCTTATACTCGCACGCGAGCTTCCACAACAGTCTTTTGAACACTACGACCAATGGCTGCAGCTCCTTAATCTTTTCTTCCTCCCCGAGGATGTTAGCGACCGCTTTCAAGTCGGTCTCCATTCTTTCCTGGTTCGTAGTACCGTCGAGAACCTGCGTATCTCCGAGACACAGCATCAACAGGTAGAATGCGACCTCATTTTCTACGCCGAGTTTCTGCGCCACCGACGCCACCACATCCGACTCGAGGATGTCGGGGTTTTTCTTCAGCATCCAGAAAGCTTGATAGACAATACTGTGGTCCTTACAGAAGGATCGGATTTCTGAGTCGTACTGAGTCTCTTTATAAAACCGATTCTGGACCATGACCGGCTTGATAGTCGCGGTCTCATAGAGTCCTTGTAGTTGAGCTAGCGTGGTATTTGACACACCGAGGAAGCGAATTCTGCCTGGTACATAGCTCTCGAGCACCTCCCAGGCAGCTTGGGTATCCTTTACATCTGGATATGGAGCGTGAAGAAGCAGCGCATCGAGGTAGTCAAGCTGCAAGTTGTCGAATGTCTGGTCAACCGACTGCTTCACTTGAGCCGCAACGTCTTGGGATGTATCATAAGGAATCTTCGCAGGGTGGTGTGTAAATATTGGAGAGAACTTCGATTGCACCTATGCGCATTGAATACCCTGGTCAGCACCGTTCTTTGGCCTTTTGTATAGTGTGTAGAGACTCTTGACACTTACAAACAAATTCTCGCGCTTGATACCCGATGCCAACGCAGCCGCAATACCCTCGCCGGTCCGACGCTCATCATACCCAGTAGGATGATTTGCTGTATCAATGCCCTTAAATCCACACTTCAACGCGGTGGCAACGAGTGCGGTGGTCTTGTCTTCTTTCCATGCCGTTCCGTAGATCAGCAACGGAATATCCTGGCCTAGTGCTAAGCCTGGGCTCAGCAGTCGAAACATTATATGGGACTGCACTTGCTAGTGGATGATGGGAGAGAAGACAAGTTGTCGTTTCGGGTTAGAGAGGGGGACGTGGAAGTTGCGAGTTATTGTGTAGCAAATACTCCATACCACCAGGGTATCAATAATTAGTCTGACCTCCTGATCCTTTATTGTGAGCCATCATGCAGCTTACCCCGTCGTTGCCACAGAACTGCATATGGCGCCTTTCGTGCATCGCATTTGGGGCCGAACGTGCATTTCTGATGAAGCAGGCTAGCTTCCAAGGACTGGCCCCCAGTTTCCCCGAAAAGAAATAAGAGCACAATACTAGAAGCCCATGTACAATTCAAAGCGTTGAAATACTGCTTTTCTGAGAGGATAGGCAGAGCGAACTTTTATTTTTATGACAAAAATGAGAAAATACATGAGTTTAAGTTATATCTATATGAACAATGCCATGATCAAGGCCATGGGCTAGAAACCCAGTAGCATTGAATGCCTTCCGCTCCGACAAGAACTTCTTTAATACCTCGTAGTCCCGACACTTGCGAACAAAGCCGCTGCCCGGAAACCCGTCCGGATTGGCAACTTCGATGGCATCCTCTACTGTGGTGTCTGCTGAGCAGGTGATTCACTGCTGAAGGTAATCAAAGCAATGCGGGATGTGGAGGCGTCAATCTTCGCCAAAGTCGAACTCTTGAAGTTCCGCAGACCGTGAGTAGTAAGCGCGCCGTATGACGTACAGGCAATGAAGCTGGTGTATAGCAGTAGGAATCGAGAGATTCGGTGCCAGGTTTGGGTCTCTAAAGTACCCAAGCCCGTCTATTAAAAGATTTTCCGTCAGCCTTTTACTATCCAGGATACCCATAGTGACATACCTGGCACCAGGGTGTCCCAGACTGGCTCTGATTCTGCCCCTGAATTCCCCCCCAGAGGTGGCTCTTGAGAAAAAGGTGAAGAATACGTGAAAGCCCGTTCAATGATTGGGAGAGGTATGCGTCGTGCTCCCCCAACTTCCCACGCGCTGCTATCTTTCTTATACCGCGAGCGCCGACTGTGGTAAACACTCCAGCCGCGAAGCCTATAAGCGTTGATATCACTACCCAGGCGACTAAGGATAATTTCTGGTAATGCCTCTGCTGTTTTGTGATCCGATCGGGGTCACTCAATGGCTTATCATCTGAATTTTCGAGTTTTTCATCGCTCACCCAGCTTGGAAGCAATTCGTAATTGTCTTTATTTTCTGAAATTCTTTGCGATGACATCAAGCCCTGGCCATACAGTTTCCATGGAGACATACCGTACGTGAATGAGAATTCGCCTCGCTTGCAGTTATTGATCTTGACTTGTTCTCATTTGGAGCGAGAAAAGTCGTAGCTTTAATTACCGAAAGTTTTCCTGGCCCGAATATGCGGACTAATATAAGGCATTTGCATTCGGATCTCCGACCTATTAAGCGTTACCACATCACTTTTGTTAGTTTTGCAAGACTACCTATTCTATTGCTTCAAAGTGGCTCTAAGTACTTTGAGCTCTATCGAACGGCCTCAATGATGTACATAACAGGGTATTATGAGTTGCAGTGCAGTAGATCCGATACATGATTCGAGTGATTCCGAGCCTCTCCGAGTCTGCCGCAGAAGGCAACCATCTTAGGTCGATGGACCCTCCTCTGCATTAGGCAACTTCATAACGGACTGCACATGCGGTGCTGCGGTGCTGCTCACGGCATTGCGCCCTATTGGTGATACTGTCTGCTGTTGGTATTGTGGTTAATTTGATCGGTCTTTCTTATTGGATTCCCTGCTACTGGCTGCGTCCGTAATATCATGACGAATAGGTACTGCATCGTTGGTGATCGGCTCTGCATGCTAAATACGACGTCGTAACAACAATCCCAAGCTGGATACGAGATTTCCCGAGAAAAGCATTCTCCATGAAATGAAACTTATAAGTGCAGGTGAGGCGACACGAAAGGATCAATGAAACCCGCTAAGATATCTTGTAGGGTTCTGTCGTCGCCTGGCTCACTACCCCCGCATCTCCTCAACGATACTGTTGCGATTTCTAGCTCTTAAAGAACAGTTTCTAGAACGCTCACGGCCCCTTTATCGTGGAATATCCTGAAGAAATATGCGTTTTGATACGGTCTCTGCCTTGCTAGTTGGGGTTGCGGCGCTTGCGGCTGCGCTCCCAACTTCTTGTACGTTTTTGCACCGTCTGAGTTATAGGTACCTTTGATTAACTTGACACTTATTCATGTGATAGTCGATACTCAAGGTGTCGCAATTCGAGGCGAGAATGGTGGATACGACGTGGGCCTAGCTTTCAAGCGTGAAAACGATGAATTCGGGGTGGCTGAGGCTTTTTGATAGACTGGGCAACAAGAGACTCTTCGTGTGACGTGTTCGGGCGTGAGAGACAATACGGAAGGGTAGTATGACTTCAGACCAGATTGCTGGTCAGCAATCTCTTTGTTGGAAAGCAATGTGAAACTGCATCTCACGATAATTAACTCACAAAGACGAAGACCAACTCTGCAATTGAATAGATCAAGACCATCTGAATAAATGACGAAGAAGATACGAAGGTGTGTAAGACTAGATTGATATACACAGGTATCGGTGATGTAGTTTTGTCGTGCTAGTAAAAAGACTAGGTACCTAATGTTTTCTTTGTCGTACGTTGAATACCTACTTCATCGCAGCATTTTATGGCGTTTCTGAGTGAACAACATTCCCTGCACGGCTGTTTGCAACCTATCTATTCCTATGGTCTCTAATATACTATACTGGAAACGCGGCACCTCATCTAATAAGTATTTGACGGAAAGCGTAAATAACCGCCTCAACCTTGCCGCTTTGGAAATAAAACGAGGTGTTATATCAGCAGTCTTGGACAACGTAATAGCCGCTTTGATTTTATTTGCATCATAATCCCAATTCCACCGCGAACATAAGTGAACGGTTAATCGACTTTAATTCATTCCCTAGACCTCAATAGACTCCGCAGGTAGCCCAATCCTAAACTCATCGGACGGGATGTAGTTATCCTCATACACATAATCGCTACCAGGAGGGCAATGCTTGAATCTTTCGATATTGGGCAGCGGGTCAGTCTCCGGGCTTTCAGGATGCTTATAGCAAGCTGTGTGGTGCTTCGCGAAGTTTTCCAAGTCTGCCCATCTACGACACTGTCGGTGCTGTAAAAGGCCGCTGACGACCTCCAACCGTCGGTCCGTTACCCGTGGCGTGTCGTCAGCATCACATATGATTTGCCGCCGCAACGCATCCAGGCAGTGGTTGATATGATGCCATGAGAGAGTTTGTGAATCACCACGTCGGTATTCTGAAATGGAAAGGTATATTCTTTTTAGGCAATGCAAGTTGTGGTAGCCATGAAGGAGGTACAACCCCTTACTCTGGTCCCAGGGAAAGCGTTGTGCCTTGCGAAGGCCATGCCGAGCAGCCCAGTTGTCTGAAAGCGCGACGTATCCGGAATCAACATTTATATCATGCCATAGCTTCTCTTGGAGAGTTTGGTTGTCCGAGGTGAACTGCGACAAGACGAAGTACGGTTCCTCTAATCCAGCTACACAACGAACCATATGACATATGCTACACGTCTTTCGATTTTGTTTGAGAAACACCGCACAACACACTGGCACCTATTATTCCTCCATCGTATCAATTTCCTTGTTTTTAGCGCGGAAAGAATAACCGGGATAAAAGAGGAGGTTAACGATAGTACTAGTTTGTTGACGCGTTCGGGCTAGCTTGCTCTTATCTTTGCTCCTGAATTCCGAAGGTGTAAATAAGGATCGTAATGATGGCCAATACATCTCGGGGGTGCCGGGGCGGGGTGCATCGGCGGTCGGGGGAGGTAGAGCCGGCAATACCGCCGCACCGCCACGATGAGTCAGCAGAGAACCCGATGGGGAAACGATGGCGTAAAGCCCCCGGTCGGGGCTAGGAACCGTACAAGGCTACCTGCTTAGTTAAGTTTAGATCATAACTCCTACTCGCTCATCCCCCTGTATCTTACAGCTACCTTCGGTCGTTTTCATGTCCAAACAGCACATCACAGCCTGCAAGCCACGAAGGCTCGGGTAGCATTTTGCCGAGTATGCGTGGCTGTTTACTTCATGGATGAGCTTATTTAATACTATGCATAGTAAGTGGAAATTTCCAATGTTGATGTATATTGGCCCTCTTATGACAATAACATGAGAGGCGACGACGCAAGGGTGTGAAATTCCCACGATATATTTACCACGCCCCCGGTGATGACCCACCGTCCTCCCACCATAACATAGTACCTGCTTCTGTGATAAGTGAAAAGCCTGAAACGTCATGCATGCCCTGTCACTCGTATCGGCCCTCTGGCCAGTGGCCTTCGCGTTGCATTTCTCAACACTCGCACAAAGTCAGCCGAGCTGGCAGCAGTATGTGCGCTCCCCACCCAGCAATATCGTGCGCCCGAAGACAATACTGTCGAATTACACAAAGGGTAACGTTGAGAATGCCGATGGACTAATAACAGGCGCTACCACGACTGTGCTCACGAGGGCCTCTAGCTCGGACGAAACCCCGACGCTTGTCGTTGACTTTGGTCAGAACGTGGTTGGTCAATTACTGCTCGAGTTTGCCGGCTCGGCGAATGGGACATCTCAGGGCTTTCCTGGAATTCGATTGGCGTTTTCAGAGGCCCTCGAGTATCTCACTGATCGTAGTGATTACACACGCTCGGACAGGGCGGGCGGGGTACGTCATTTTTATGTTATATCTTTTGCCAGCGCGGCTCAATTGCTGTTAAAATCAATATCGAATCTCAGGAGCTAACTTCTTCCGCAACAGAATCCACCTCAAATCGTCACTACAGGAACAGATCAGGTGAGAAAATAAAAACAATGCCTCACGAGTAATTTTGGGGAACAGACACAAGGGCTCACACTTACGCGTCCCTAGGTCGCCGTCGAGAATCGCCAGTATACTTGGGAGGACCAATGGGGCTGTGAATACGACGGCCGGGTCTGCTCCGATGGCTTACATGGCTTCCGATACGTCCGGATCTCGCTGGATGCTCTGACAACGGATGCGCCTTATACATCCCCTAATGGCCAAGTAAACATTTCCTCCGTGGGCTTACGCTGGTCTGGATATCTAGGCACGCCAGACACCTTCACAGGATGGTTCGAGTGCTCTGACGCGAAGCTGACGCAATGGTGGTATGATGGGGTCTACACACTCGATATGGGAACGGACATCTTCAGTGCAAACGACACAGAGCCACGCGATGCAACCAGCCCATCACTACTCGGCAAGCTCGTCCTCCAGGACGGCGCAAAGCGGGATCGTGATCCATACATAGGAGACCTGGCAGTCTCGTCATTGACGAGCTACCTCTCTCACAACACCTCGGAGGCCTCTCTAAACGTCCTCGAAGACCTGGCCGCACACCAGCGCGCCGACGGTTGGATCCCGCCTGCTAGCATCGTCAACTACGGGCTCACTCTTTTCGACTACCCCTTATATTGGATCACATGTAGCTGGGACTACATATTTTATACTGGCAACACATCATATCTCGACGCGCATTACCCTGTGATGGTTAAGGCTTTAGATACGTATTACCCTGCGCACACGGATAACGCGACGCAGCTACTCGTCCGCCCAGACGGATACGGCGACTTCGCATTCCTGCCGCGCCCAGGCTCGGCCGCGTATTACAGTGCCTTGTACGTGCTAGCGCTAAACAAAGCCGCATCGCTCGCAGAGCTCTATGGAAAACAAGCGGACGCGGCGCGCTGGGAAGCGCGCGCGGCCGCCGTCTCGCAAGGCTTCCAGGATACGCTGTGGGATCCCTCCGTATCGGCGTACTTTGACCGGAAATGCGACGGGTGCACCGCGCACGCACAAGACGGGAACAGCCTGGCCATCTTAGCGGGGATAGCAAACGCCACCACGGCGTCCGCGGCCCTTGGGTACCTGGCCGGACATACCGCCAAGTTCTACGGGAACGCCTTCTACGATGCCGGCGGCGAGGCCCTGCAGAGTGGCTTCTCGGACCGCGTGTACGCGTTTATATCGTATTTCGAGGGCGCGGCTCGCTTCGAGAGCCGCGACGCGGATGGTGCTATCGACATGATCCGGCGCACGTGGGGGTGGATGGCGAGTCAGGACCCGGGCATCACGCACTGGGAGGGCATCGGCGCAAACGGCGCCAAGTACGAAGCTGCCGATACTAGTTTATCCCATGGGTGGTCGACTGGCGTCACCCCTCTGTTGAGTACGTACGTGCTTGGGGTCAAGCCTACGAAACCTGGGTTCTCGGAATGGACCGTGAACCCGGTTGCTACGAAGGATATCTCATGGGCAAACGGCGTCGTCCCTACACCGCACGGACCATTGGAGGTTAGCTGGCAGCAAAACCAAACAGGTAATTTCATCGTCACTGTTCATGCGCCTCCTGGCACGACTGGGACCGTAGGTAGCCCGGCTTCGGGGTCCAAGGAGGTACAGGTTAAAGGCGGGCGTAAGACAGTTGTGACGTTGACTCAGAAGTAGTGGTAGTGTAGTCATCTATATAGCCAACAGAACTTTTGCCAGTGGGCTTATTCTCAGGTGTACTACGCTATCTAACGTAATTTGCCTTGTAAGCTGACTTGTTTCCTATATTTAACAAAATCTATTCGTAAATGTTAGTAAATAAAACAGTATCATGATTATTGGTTGGTAAACAACTAACCACTTACGAGCCCGAGGTATTTTAAGCTAGGGGGTGGTGTGTAGGTGAATAAGAACCTTTCAATGATACTCTATTAAACTCATAAGAATAAAGCCGAAGGTGTAACATATGGATATAGCAAGATGTAAACAGCTCAAGTTAAGTCAGATCAAGAATGGTAAAGTTGGAGGCCCGACAGTAACAGGGCTAAGGAGTGGTAGGAATCCTTGCCGTAGATCCGAATGCGGCTCGTTTTTTTCAGCGGCTGTAAGTAGACTCCAAAGTTAATACTTACCGTAACCATTCTGATCAACGTATTGTTACCTTCTGATGAATCGAAACGCTCGAACATATGAATGTTTTAACATATTGATTTGTAAATTTACTGTCCGTACATCGAAGGAAGTGGTGAAACTTAGTGTGCCCTCTAAATCGAAGGCTGTATCTACTCTCAAGAACAGACTAAACTAAATTACACTATATTGATCCACATAGAGTGACCCTAAGAGTCTGTGACATAACTGCAACACTATACTATAACACTACGAAAAGATAAGAGCGTAGCCAAGCCGAGTAACTTAGCTGCCTGCAGCTATTACATACGTACCGTAATATCACGTGTGCCGCATGTTCGCTGACGGCGCCCGCATGGATGGCTTTGCTATGCTTATATCTACGCTGTTCGGAATGGTGCTAATAACCCAGGTACGTCAGACCCCTATTATCTCGAGTTCAGATATCAAGTTATCAAACGCTACAGTTACTGGTCTGGACGCTGCGTTTAAGTTTACCGGTAGTTATTGTTGAACCGCGAAGTCGCCTACCCGGCGAGACGATCGAGCTAAACATCTAACGATTCCATGGGAACTCCGACAATACCACCCCATGCGGGCTGTAGCCTGATATAAGCTTAGTTTCCAGTTCCCCGGGAATATTTGTCACCGTGAGATATGCATGTCAAAACGCAGGAGGCGGCGCAGCCCCGAACTGTCCCCTGCAAACCATATTTCTTCCGCACCAGTAAACCATCTTCGATACTGGCCGTCGTCAGGTATGTGACATATAAGCTCTGGGCCTTTTAGTATGTATTTTTCTTTCATAAGCCTCTGCTTCATCGATATTCAGCCACATCACGTTCATCACCGATAACCAGTATCCATATGCTGGTATCTTGCTGTAATACATGATGACCCTATACGAGTTATACATTCCTGGCTGATTCAACGGCGCCGCGGAAAGGGACCCTTTAGCTCTCTTTCCGTGACGGTAGTGCGTAGGTTGCCGCCAAGCCCCGACAATCCCGCAACGGCACGTAGTCGATCCCTCATCCAATTAAAGTCGATCACATCACTTCGTTTCGCTTTGACCCGCGAGAGTCTATGGTTTAGCTGCCGCATTTAGATAATGCGACCAATCGAGTTCGGGTATTGCGTCTCGCAATGGCCCGGGCGGTCGGCATACCAACCTACCTAGGTTTAGCACTTTCAATACCGGAGATCGGCTAGACGGACAGTCTCCGGGTATTATCCAGGGGGTAGCATTGAGATCTGTATTATCATCCAGCATCTCACTTTGTGGATCATCATGGCGGGGGACAAGGTCTGTCTCTACCTCCGTTTCCATTGGAAAGCTCACATAAGACAATGGGTTTCCCTGACGCTGTCTTGCTAGAATAAAAGATTCTCGTATCATTCTTCCCCTATCATTCATGAGGCTGTTTGCTTGTAGGACACTACCTACTGACATTAACGATTATTTAAAAAGGTGTACAGTTACTTTCAGATCATGGAGGAGCTTCCTGCTTGTGCAGTATGGACAACTCACTCCAATAACGCCGGTTCTAACCACTGACACATGACTCTCTACTTTAGCTGGTATGTCTCGGCCATGCTGCTGCGGCTGCAAACTGCAGCACCATCGACGTCTCATGCGCATGCAGCAATGCAGTGTTCATGAACTATGCGACGCCATGTATCACCGAGACTTGCACGGTCAGGGAGGCATTGTGTAAGTCTCAACACATCTGTCTATGTACATTACCACATATGGGCTAGTACCTAACATATCATCTTTTAACCAAAGTCACCAAGAACCAGACGGCAGTGCAATGTTCTGTTCATCCACACACAGACAAGAGACTCGAGCCTATAACCATCACGTTCTTCATCCTTACTTCCATCGTTGTCCTGCTGCGCGTCGCTGCCCGGGTCGTCTCGAAGGTAAAGTTTTGGTATGATGATTACTTCAACATTGCGGCTTTTGTAAGGCACCGTACCTGTCACGTCTTAGTATGTTAAATACCTTTTTGGCTAATAACTGTACTAGGTGACCGTTTCTATATACACCTTGATCAACATTAATTGTATGTGTTTTGGCCATTTCTCGAAGTTAAAAATTAAGAAAAAACTAAATACAGTGTCGAGACGCGGGTTCGGACTTGATATTTGGGCCGTTCCGCACGAAAACATAAGTCGTATCCTCAATGTATGTTCTTTTCCGAATATCATGTCTTTTAGTATAAACATTTCATCCTTTATCCCCACTAGTCTTTCCTTATCGGTTCGTGTCTGTACTTTGTCTCCCGCGCACTCGTCCGAATATCGATCCTCCTATTCTACCTGCGCGTCTTCCGCACACCCAGAGCCAAAGGCGTCATTACGTGGACACTCGCCTTCGTCGTGTTATTCAGCTTCATCCTGCTCTTCCCCATCGTCTTCCAGTGTTCGCCGGTGGACTACGTCTGGCTGCAGTGGGACGGCGCCCACGAAGGACATTGCATCGACTTCCGAGCATTCGTTTGGACTGCCACAATCATTGGCATCGTTCTGGACTTTTGGGTCGTCTTGATTGCGTCTAGTCTCGTGTCCCGCCTGCAACTCCCTCTGAAGAAGAAGATCATGGTGTCTTCCATGTTCACTGTAGGGCTTCTGTAGGTTTAACCCCAATGCTACTTTACACTCTGCTTTGTTTAGCACACGCTCATAAGTTTTCTCCAGCGCCATCGCCGTTAGCATTGCTCGGCTCCCATATATCAATCAGTTTACTGGGACCAAGAACCCCACCAGTACGTATTTGCGAGAGCACTCACACTCTTGTCCTGTCTTTAACTAAAACTAATGATGCAAAGTCGACTGGGTACCAATTACGATCTGGTCCACGTTGGAAAACTACATAGGAGTCATCTGCGCCTGCTTGCCCAGCCTGCCGGCTCTTCTAAAGCCCCTCTCAGCACTGAAAACTCCAAGCAGCACCAAGAAGTCAAATCTCTCGGGCTCTTTCGCGTCGCAGAGGACGCAGGTTGTTGAATACGAGATAGGGCTTCGGAGGTATGCTTTGGTGAAAGAGGATATCTCCTGCGAGTTAAATGATTTAACTTCTGATTGGCCAGTGTACGAGGGAATAAGAGTGAAAACGACGGTAATTCAGTGATCTAACTAGCTCACTTTCTTACACGAATGTACCATATAATTAGTACAATTGATATTGGTCAATATTGCAAAGTCCAATGAGCGGTATTGCAATGTCGTCCTGCTTCAACTTCCGTTCGATCTCACTCGAAGTTTCGGACCTGATACTTGCAAGTAGGCTATCTCAGGTACCCCACCTATACGAATAACAACAACATATAACTAATGACACAACCTAAACAGTTGGATTGTAGAATTACAAGTAACGAAATTGTATACATCCTAAAACCCAAAGCCTTGCGGATACAAAGATTAGATACCCTCAGCTACAACTCAAAAGTGATCGGGGCAGGCAGAACTAGCAGGACTGCAGTGCCATCATTAGTTAGCAGATGTCTTCGTATTGAATGTTTAGTACTGATTCTCTTCCTTCTTTGCTATTGGGAGACAGAATATTGAGAACTCACCGGATTAGTTTAAATAAGAGCATTGATCGACTTGAGGTCGCAATCAATTACATCTTAACCTTGAGCGTTTAAAGGTTGTGAAGCAAGAGCATTAATATGAACTATACTATCTAAGTCATCAACTTCTCATACCCTAGGCCTATTTATTACACTTTCATGAATTCCGTTACACAACCTGTTCATCTAGCCCCGAAGACATTCATCTCCACAATCAAGTCGCCGTCTTTTCGTTCTAGAGTGGTTCTGGTTTTGTACATAAACCTTCCGCTAGATCCAACCACCTCGCCGTAGGGTTGAACTTAATTTGTCCAATAATGTAAAGAGTATCGCTACTCTTATTCATGCTTGTATTCCATTGTATAGTATTAGATGGTCTTGCTTAGGTTGGATAGGTACTGCCAAAAAGATGAAGAATATCAGGAGGTACAGTGTTGTACTGTTTACCCGAGTAATTCAACCCTGGCCATGGGACTACAAGTACAATTCGATTATCTTGCGAAAACTTTGACAAGACCATCACCGCCGGCGCTGACAACCCAGCGACCGTCTTGGCTCCATACAACAGCACAAACACCTTCGCCTCTCATGATGCGATGGCTGGTGATTTCTTGCGTGCAGGTCCGTTTCTCCAGTGACCAGAACCGCAGGCTAGCGTCATGACCGGCCGACACGAGCTCTCGGCCGTCTGGGCTAAGTGATAGGCTTGATATGGCGGCAGGATGAGCGAGCATGTTGTAGGTGCATTGGCCTATGTGTCGTTAGAATGCTATGAATATTAAGATGTGAACCTGTGTTCAACTTACCACTATTAGCATCGAAGAGCCTGATAAACCGATCTTCGTGCCCGGATATGATTACGCCTTCGACACCACTACCCGAGGATCCGCTGCTGCCAGTAGGGCCACCGGCCTCTTCCTCGCCCAGGCCCGTGTTAGAGCTCTGTTCCAAACCAGCAGTTGTGGCAACAACGGCATTCACGCTCGTGGCTACCGTGTTGTCGTACGTTTCTAGGCTCGCCATAGAACCGATTTCCTCGCCCGTTCTCGTGTCGAACACGATGATCGCAGCGTCGGAAAAGCTGACTACAAATGCCTCTCCGCTCGTTGAAAGAGGTGTTATGCACGTGGGAGAGGCTTTGGAGCCATCAGACCTTCGAATATCATGAACGAGCGTGGAATGGAAGGGAGAATTGGAGGCTATGTTCGGCTGAGGGGAGCTGGGAAACTGCGAACCAGAGCTCACTGAATTGCCTCTAACACGTCCGCTACCGGTCGCACGTCTTCCCGTTGGTCCTGGCTGTGGAGACGTCAATTGTGGTGGCGCGCTCACTGCCCAGACCTTTACAACACCGTCAGCTGCGCCAGATGCCACCAAAATGCGGTCAGGGGTGCCGTAAGGATTCGACTGTCCAAACAAAGTCCCAAGAGTAGCAGGGAGTACACAAATGGTCCAGACAGCATCGCTATGTCCATCTAACGTTGCCTTCGGATCAACTCTACCGCGTTCCCATACCCGGATCGTCGCATCCTGGCCGCCGGAGAATATCCAGCCGTCGCCTTGGGCACGACCACCGGTAGAGAAATTAGGAGAAGGGGACCAAGAGGTAAGACATAGGACAGCACCGGTATGTCCACGGTGAGTGAAATCGGCTGGGACGTCAAGATCGGACGATTGGGCACCAAGGTGGCCAGGATTTTCGCGAGGAATATGAAATCGTTTGATGAGACCATCATCACCGGCAGTGCAGATCTCGGGCTCACCCGGGCTTCCACCACCGGAGAAGATGACGGCGCGGACGGCGTTGAGATGTCCACGGAGTCCGTATCGAAGCTTGAAGTTCGTGCTATCTATCTTTTGGGCCATGGCATTGAGGGAAAGCTCTTGCTCGGTGCTCCTTCTACGAGACAAGGAGCTTTTTCTACGATGGGAGTTGGGTCCACGATTGGGGGATTTGGGGATATTTTCGGCAGCAGGGAAGACGTCGGTGTCGGGTCGTTGTGGAAACGGTTGGACGGGTTGTGATGATCCAGGATCAGGAAAGGATGCTTCGTTAAAGTCCCACCCTTCGGATTCACCTATTCGCCTGTCCGTAGAGAGGTGGGCATTGTCTGCTCGAGAGATATCGTTGGTATGATTGGTTTTGGAGAGCCGATCATCCTGGGGCCGGGTGTTCGAAGGAGCTACAGGCGCGGGCCAGTCGTTCGGATGCGAATACCCCCCGGCCGAATTCTCCCCGGAACGGACCATGGGAGCTGACTGCAGCTCACTCGCTTTGGGCGCCATGTTTACACCACCAGCTGATTGCATGGGGGGCCCATGATGGTTTGGGTTCGGGGGAAGACGAGAAGCGGGGTCTTTGACATGGCTCTGATTCAGTCTCAAGGCTTGGAACGCAGCATCAAGAGGCTGCTGGCCCATGGGGAGACCGAAGTCGCCCTCCCTCAGGTCTTCCATCATTGGAAGCGGGGGTGACTCTCGAGGTGGCAGGGGATTCGCCGGTGTCATCAACAGGTAGGAAAACTCGGCCTGGCACTGGTCTAAAAAGTTCCTTAGATCATCGCGGTCGCGCTCCTCATCGCCTTGTATCCCAAGCAGTCCTTCAGGACGAGGCAGGCCATTTTTCAACTTGTCATTATTCGCTACAGGAGACACAGGTTAGTTTACTTGCATTCATCTCAAATCGGTTGGATATAACATACATCTCAGCTTCTCTTGAATCAAAGCGGCCCTGTCGAGCTTGGGAGGTCGTTTCACGGAGTGATCTGGCTGGGCCGCCGCGTGGGTAACAGCTTCGAGCTCAGTAGTCTGGTCCTTGATCTTCTTCTCGAGAATCTGAACGTATCTCTTCAAAGCCTTCTGGGTAGCATCACCACGTCGCGCTGCACCCTCAAGCGCCGCGATCCTACCCTTCATCTCTTGACGTTCGATTTCCCACGAGTTCCTATCCCGCTCATGTCTATGCCACTCGGTCTGGAGGAATCGCATGACGCCCTGCAAAGTGTATTCGGTGGCATGTGGCAGGTTATGCTGATGCATAGATGGGCCAACTCCCGGCATCTCCTGGCCGGGGCCAGGGCCAGGGCCACCGACTCCGTTACCGCCAGCACCCATAGGAGGGGCTTGTTGCCAGCTCATGGGGTTTGATGGTTGGCGCTTTAGTAGGGGTGATGAGTCGGTGTTGAGCCCTTACACTCGTTTCACCGTCCAATCTGAGTAGAGCTCTTCGACATGCGCTCGAAGTGACGGTAAGAGCTGCTGTTAGGACGATGTCGCCCTCGCATCTAGAAGCCGCACAGAACGTGGGACAGAATCCAACCAGCGCGTAGCCGCAGAGGGCGGACGGAGACACGTTTTTTGAACTTGACAAGTTGGTGGTCGTATACAGTACTAGAGGCAGTTGTTTGGTGGAAAATCGAAGGCCAAATCGATGTCAAGATCGTAACGAAAAGCCACGAGGCAAGTCGCCGTCCTCCTTTTCAAGTTGGAGAGCAAGCAACCGAAGTGCTCTGCTTGGTAGAAATTATAAAGCTGACCGGCGAGATGGAAGATATGTAGTCGTGTGGCATTTAGAAAAGAAAGGAGCGTAGTCGGCGGGCGCGAAGCGGTGGCAGTTGTGGTGCCGATCGTTGTCGCCTTGTTCGTTTTGACGCGACGTGAATTGCTGCGATGTGATACGCACGGGGCGTCGCAAAAAGGGATCGAGGGTGAAGGTCAAGAAAAAGATGATGGCATATATCGTTCTTGCTCGTGTTGTGTCGTGTCGTATCGTGTGTCGTGTCAAATCGTATCGTAGTTATCTTATCGTGTGGTGCTTTGCCCGTCTTCAGCTGTGTCAGTCTCGTTGGAGAGTGTTCGTCAAATCGATGAATGTCGAGTGAGTAGACGGGGGGGACGTCAGGTTTGGTCTAGCGTGGGAAAGAAGACTTGCAGATGCTGGAGATGGTTATGTGGTCGGTTGCGACAAGCTGAGCTCTCGTCGCTACTCGCTGCTCGCTGGGGGGCCCCTTGAAGGAAAAGAGCTAAGAAAACCGCAGTAGGTAAGGTACTTAGATATGTACATCATCCTAGTAATAAAATGTGCGATGGGGTAGGTATTTTCTGGGTTAGGTAGGTGTGAGCTCGAGGCACTGTAGCGGCCAAGTAGCCCCTGAGATGCCCTGAAGGGCCAAGTTTTAAACCAATTGGATGGCATGAACAATGGTTGTTGAACGCCAATGCGCCTAGTTCTTGCGCATGGGCCACCAAGATCTGCTGAGGTAATCTTTTCGACCTGGTCGCCCCAAAGTGGGCCTGAGCACGTGGCACCACTTGCGTCACCTGCACGCGTTGCTACACAAGAGTACCCGATATAGCATACAATTGCGGTTCAGTGATATATCTACGTGTCCGGAGTAGTTAAACCATGCAACTCCCCACTTTCTGTATATTAGATAGTGATATATCCAGTTCCGGTTCAGGGAATCATAAGACTTGGTATGCTTCCCTCACGCTCACGCTCACCACCATCTTGCTCAAGCGAGAGCCCTGACCGGGAAGATGTCCCATCTCACTGACCATCTCGTCTGTGCTTATCCGTGACCCAGCACCCTTGCAATACTCCTGCACTAGCAAGACCCTTTCCAGAGCTGCAATCCTGGCACTAGAAGGTCGATTCTTGACCTACTAAACTATCTCTAAAGTTTGGGCTATAAGCGCGGAATGGTCTTGTATGTATGAGACGGGGCGTTACTTTAAATCTAGGCTTCGGTAGAACATAAGATGTAACCAACTAGAGCAGCATAGTCACATCACCGCCACATTGACCTCATGGCAACCCAATTACATATCTACGGGATGGGTACCAGGGAAGTAGACAATTTGGCGAAGGATACTTTATTTTCTTCTCTATGGTTGATCATCTTAGGTTTCGATCAACTTTGATCTAGAGCAGAGTTCCTAGTCTTATCATATTGAAATTATGTATCCCACCTTTGTATGAGACGATTGGTTAATATTATGCACTGGCACATATACCGTCGGGCTATTGATGCCTACAATATCCCTACGAACGGAACACGTACTTAAAACTGTTGTATATATCTCAGCCTATCAATACCTACGCGATCCGTGCAAGACAGAATGGGGGTGCATGTGTGCATATGCGCGGCTCGGGTAGAAGCAGCCTCGTTTTCTTGGCTCTCATCCTCCTTGCATGAACGCTCGTTGGTCGCGTCTTGAGGGGCTAACCGCAGGCTACAAGAGGAAATAATTTATATTACTCTGCCCTGCTCCTCACACATGCCTAACCGAAGACTGATGAGGTAATTTTAGTCTGACATGAGAAATCTTAGCTCAGCTCATATCCAAAACAGGCCTGGTATTACCTTTTTCAGTGTTGAAATTTGATTTCCAAGTGCTAACAAGCAAATTGAACACATATCTAAAAGCATACTGTCCTTGTGTAAGCTAGCAATACAGCAAATAGCATACTTTATCAAGCAAATTCGCTACAGCCCAACTTCATAGCAAGGATCATAAGTTCCTCGTTAAATAAACAAGGGAGTTGGTGAGGTATAGTTAATATGATAATCTCGTGACCCAATCTTGTTACATCCTACGGAGAACTTGCGTTAAGAGCTTAATCCGGGGAATGCTAGTTATGGCCTCGGCAGATTTGCCGGATATATGGTACCGTGCAGAGCAGCACAAGTTTACGGTGCGGCAGATTTTCGAATTGATTTCCAGAGTAAAGAACCCCATAGCCTCATCAGCGTACTAGGCTAGCTTTGGAACAGGGAAAAGTTCAAGTGGTAAGCATTACTGCAAGTTATAAGACGCCAAGTCATTTCTCGCTATGCCTTCAACCACAATCTGTGGATGGAGGGGCATTACCTACAGCGTACATAAGTGATCGGACGTGTCAAGCGGGTTTGAGCCGGGATTAAGACCTTCTTTGATCTGCGGTCTCCGTGGATTGACGTGTGGGAGGGGCCGAGACTAGCGAGTTTGCCGGTCGATTGGATAGGTGATCGAATAACTGGCACAGAATGGAACAATTCGGTGTGAGATATTCCTGCGTAAGCCTCTAGTATACGTATAAGACCCAAGTACTTACCGGACAAGCCCCCCACCGCCTGGGTATCATCGTGCGAACTATTCCTTGGGAAACTGCCGATGTTGTCGTCCGATTTAGCTCACACCGGGGATCAACAGGATCAACGGGATCCACTAGATAGGAGACTGGGAATACTCCCGCTAAGATCGACCAGGACTCTTATTCTGGTTAGTTTCGACACCGAGGTACCGGCCGCCTTCTAATTGGGTAATTATATTAACCTCGGCTGCCAAGAGATGGCTAAGCTCATATTTTGACATCCCTGACAAATTTCACTCACAAGCTTCACTCACTGCTAGTTCGTCTGGCTCACTCACTCACTCAACTTTTGTTGTTGGAGTTCCGAAGCTCGTTTAAGACGTTTCTTTAATCGGGTGCGGACGTCGCATTGAGTTCCTAACTTTTGTTCAAACAGTACACTTTACTATTTTTAGTTTTGTGACTCCATTTTCCCACTTGCTCACCCTGGTGTTTACGACCCGCCATTCTTGCCGACTCATCTCGCTCGTCAGCTCACTCTGCCCTTAGCTTCAACATGGTGAACAGATCAGAAGATCCTAACGACATAACCGAAGCTCAAGAGGCGCGCCAAAAATTAGAGAACTACTTGAAATGGTTTGTCGAAAGATTTACAGACCCCCAGAATCACGTAAGCAATCAAATCCTAGCCTCTTAAATACGCTGTTTTAGCGTCGCATTGCAGGCGCTTCATGCTTCATGCCTTATGTCTCTTTCAAATGCCGGCGATGATGTGTTTTATCATGCATGCGCTTATATAATCCAAGGAATGGTCGTCATCCGTCATTGAGCAGATATCCATCGTCTCACACTCAGTGACGCCTCCCCACCCCCGGGCCACGTTTCGGTTCACTGTCCAGCCCATTCATGCCAATGGCCTAGGAAACTTGCATGGAGGCTGTACCTCGACCATATTTGATGTCTGCACCACCTTCCCGCTGCAGATGATCTCGCGCCCTGGCTTCTGGGAGCATGGTGGCGTGAGTCGCACGCTAAATGTCACTTACCTGCGGCCGGTACCTGTTGGTACCACTATTGATATCGAGTGTGAGATTATGCACGCGGGCAAGAGACTTAGTAGCCTACGGGGCATCATGAGGATAGCGACTGATGATGGCACGCAGGGCCCTGTTCTGGCTGTCTGTGAGCACGGAAAGGTTAATACTGACCCCCCTGTTGAGAAGCTGTGAGGGAGTGGGTAAAAGGGGCGACGAAAGAAAGGACAATTGATCATATCATGATTGTAACTGGCTCAGCTTACGGTATATGCACGCGATTACCATGCCTCCCTCTTACAAACCTTCATACGAGGCCGTACCCACGTGACATAATACTTCAAGGTGAAGGAAGAAGTAAGAGACTGTATATATTTCCCATAATCCAGTACCTTTAACCACCATGGTGGTTTTAACATAGTTGGCGAGATCTCCCTTGGAAAGGCCGGACAATAACCTATATAACAATGCAAAAATACCTGAGTCCTAGTGGTGGTAATAATAGGCTGAGCACTGGCTACTGCCGTATAGAACCACAAAGACCTCTGATGATCTGTGCCTATTGCTGTCTTTTGTCTCTAATTACAGGGATCGTCTACAGGCGTGCCGGTGAAGCATTCACCGGTCTAGATTGGTATATATCCAATTCCTGCTCTGGTCGCCAGGTGCTCGGATAAGGGGCGATGCTGGCGTCGCTCGATGTCACCCGAGCCGCTCGACATCATCTGTATTGATCCTCCGCGGGTCGGCGAGTTCGCAAAATCCCGCGCCAAGCCCGAGCATGTCTCCTTGACGGAGGCGCGAGACTGCGATCGATAAGAAAATAGCCCAGCGGGATAATGAATCAAGCAAGATCGCGGGCAGCCTGGTTCGCCATTCTTAGAGATTGCCTTGAAGCCTCGTGGATTTGCCTTGCGCCATCTCTATTCGGACAGCTATTATTCCGATTTCGTGACGCGAACAGGGCTCCGCCAACCCGAATGAGCCACAACGCAACCCTGCCAAGATCTACACTGCTCCGCATAGATCGAAAAGCTCAGCATCAAATCCCCCACGAGTAAATCTCAAGACCACTCAGTCGGGCTTGCCCGCAATCCTGCATTGCCAGAGTGCGGGACCAAGCTTGCCTGTCTCTCCGTGATCCAACCACGAAGGGGTGTGTTCCTATTGTTCTGCTACTGTACAGAAGACAGTGCGGATTTGATGTAAAGTCCTATTCCCCAATTATCTCTATGACAACGATACTGTACTCATTGTCATGATATCCTAGACAGACGCTGACAGCCTTTATTACCAGACTCCTTTTGTTTCCAATTCTGCAAAGCTTTACGGCAATGAAGTTTCCATGACTGTGCCTTGTAAATTAATAGTGGAATGTAAGCGCTGTTTTACTACCTTTATAGATGAGATGTTAAAGCCCGGTAAAGCTGGGGTTTTACTGAGTCTTTTAGGTTTTCGGAGATAACTCATCAAGCCTTCCCTTCGGCGATGCGGGATGTTTGCGTTACTGATCCCTTTAGCTATTCGGAGATAGCTCACCAAGCCTTCCCTTCAGCGATAAATGTAATAAGTAAGTATATGCGGTGTGTAGTACAATGGAAAGTGCATATTATAAAGATCGCTCACTGAAGAATTTCAGCCTGTCCGTCTTACACTCCCAGCGCAAGCAGTGTTGGATAATTGACCCCGCCTCAGATGACGACGTGCTCGATAATTGTACTGGGCGTCGGGGCAAAAGCGACAATTCGAGCAGCGTTGAGAATTCTCTTATGAAAAAGTTTGCTACAGTAACTATTGTGCTGTGGTCAGGTAACAAGTTGAGATTCATGGTTCCACGTCCCCCAACCGACAATATCACGCCATCTAATGCACACCTGTGCAATGCTTCTCGACCCCCCGCCGCGTTGAATCTCATCATATACTACGACAGTACAAGGTAGTATCACTAGTCTGATGCGCATTGCCGCCCATTAGGTAACTAGACCGCTATAGAACATCAGCCTGGTTTGAGTGCAGGTCCATAAGATTTAACCCACCAGACGGGATAGCAAGTGACATCAACGCGATGCCAAGCTGTCCGTGTAAGCTCAAAAATGCTTGGCGTGCAGAGACGTGTGGCATCCCTGGGAGGCATTGAAAGGGATTTCTTGCATATAGATTAATGGCTGCAAGCAAACGGCGCTCGACGCAGAACTGCACCCAACACAGAAACGCATCGATAGCCTCTTCTTGCTCTGGCCAAACAAGTAGCTATGAGAACTATATATATAAAAGACAAGCATCCGCCCTCCGGGTTTCCGAAGATGATGAGCAGCATGTCACACGGCCAAGACTGCCAAGGCCTGTTAGTTACTAGCGCTAGGGTTGTACAGTTGAAGATATAAACTATTGGTCGGCAATAGGGTTATATGAACAAGTTGCCGCTTACGCTACTGCATAAAAACTAACAGTAAAAATAAAGGCCCGACCTGTAAGTTTGGGCTCTATAAACTATAAGCATAAATAGCTAAGTTAATCGTTAACTAAAAAGAGGGAAATTATAAACCTTTAAAAACCTTAAAGAATTATTAGCTAAATAGAACTACTATTGCTTTAAGTTCTAAAATCTAGCCTTTGTTATAAATAATTTTTTACTTTTTTTTAGGAAGCTTTAACATTTATTATATAAATATTTAAGCTATTGTTTTATTTAAACTAAGCTTTATATAAAGCTTTTAGTATTAATTTTTTTAACTTTATATAAAATATTTATAACAACTTTAAACTTATTTGCTTTTATTGTTAATAATAAAAGCTGCTTAATTATTTAAACTAGTATACTACTTTAGCTAACTTATGCTATAATAGTTGCTAATAATATAGCTTATACTTTTGCTAATTATAATAATTACTTATTAATTTTATAAAACTTAGCTATTTTTGCTAATACTTTTTTTATTTAATATATTGTTAAATTAAAAAAATTAAACTTTTTTAACAACTTTTTAAACAAATTTAAATTAAACAAATTAAAATCGAGCGTTCGAAACGCTTTTTTTAACTTATAAAAAAAGCTAAACAGCTTAAAAAAAAACATATTTGATTTTAAAACATTATTTAATGCTAGTTTAATAGCGTTCTTTATTATTTTACGCATAAAAACTTTTAAAACTAAAAGTTTACAATTTTTTTTAGATTTATACTAACTAAAAATTATAAAAAAAACTATTCTAAGTTTTTTTATAATATTAAAAAACTTAGAACTTACGTTTTAAACTTTAGTTATTTTTATAACTTTAATACTTTTTTTAGTTAAAGCTATATTAATTTTTATTAATTATATTAATAGCTTTTGTATTATAAAAACACTTTTGAAAATATTTCTTTAAAATTAAATTTATTTTAAGCAACTTTTTTTACAAAAATGATTTTTTGTTAAACTTATAATAGTAACACTTAAAGTAAACAACTTTATAAAGCATACTATTTTATTTAATAATACTTTAGTTTTATATTAACTTTTTAACTTTATTTATATTGTTTAAAATAAAAACATTAAAATAACTAATATAGTAATTTAAAACTTTTTTAATTAAGCATTAAACTTATATAACTAAATAAAAAACGTTTATTAGCTTATTTTAACTTTAGCTTAAAGCGTTAATAACTTAAAATCTAACTAAGGTTTGCTTATTTAACAACTTTATACTACTGTTTAGTTTATTTATAATATAATAGCTATAATATACTATAACGAAATAAAAGCTTAAGGAAAACAAGCTTTCTAGTTTTAAACTTATATGCGTAAAACAAGCACAGCTTTCGCACGAAAAACCTAAACTACTATTGTACAACTAACGTAAAACGCTTAAATATATAATACAACAATTTAAAAGCTTTAAAATATAGCTAAAGTATATTATAAAACTTTTTATATACTATATAATAAAATATAAAAATAAAAACAAGCTTACAACTAACTTATAACTAACTTTAATTCGTAAGCTAATAATAAAAAAGGATAACTTAAAAACTTTTAAAGTTGTAGCATTAATTTTATATAAATTAACAACCTTTGTACTTATATAAAAGCTGCTATAAAAAAAATATAAAAATAGCTGTTAAAAACACGAAAAGTTAACGTTAATTCTGTTATTAACAACTTATAAAAGCAAAAAATATTAACAAAATTTATAGCATTTTTAACTTTTTTTATTAGTAAACTTTTTACTAGTAAAGTTTTATTTAAGCTTATTATTAAATACTTTAGTAGTAAAGCTTATATTTACAACTAGCTAACTAGTAAATACTTTTAGGCGGCTTAAATATAAAGCGTTTTAAAAGCTGCAGCTAACTAACACTATATTATACGTATTTATGCTTTATTAGTTAAAAAAAACAGTAACTTTGGAAACTTTAATTTTAACAAATTTAACAATAAGTATAAACTTTTACGGGAACTATTGCGAAAGCTTTTTTAAGAACTGCTAAAAAAGCTAAACAAAAACAATAAAAACGACAGTAATAAATTTCTATAACTTTAAAACATTAAAAATTAACTAGTGTAAGCTATAAAACGTTTAATATAACTTTTAACAACTGCTATAATTAACCTTATATAATTAAATAAACTTATTAATTATAATAGCAAAAACTTTGCGAAGTTTTAGCTATAGTAAAACTAAGTAAAAACGTATATATAAACATATGCTGCAGCTTTTTTTAACAATTATACGTATATTAACTAAATAAGCTTGTTGTTAACTAATAAAGCTTAAATATAGCATTAGCAACAAGCGTTTTAGCTAAACCGTATAAATATATTTAACAAATAGTTATTTTATAAAGCTGCTTTAAAAAAGCGCTTTTAAAACTTTTTAAAAAAGCATAAAAACTTAAAAAAAATGTACAAGCTAAAATATTAAAATAATATAGCTTAGTATTTTATTAAACTTTTTAACTTTAATAAGGTTGTATAATAGTTTAAAACTACGTTTTAAACTTATATTGCTAAAACTTTTCCGGACAATATTATTAAACTAGTTTATTTAAAACGTAGCAAGCTCTTAAATAACAATAATAAATTTTTTAATACTATTTGCAAAGCTAGCTAAATTTACGAAAACATGTTAACTAACTTTAGTATTTTGTTAAAAAAAAAGCTTACTTTAATATAAAAGCGCTCGAAGTTAAGCTAAGCTAATAGCAAACATAAAAATTGCTTTAACTTTAGTAGCTAAAATTAATTCTTAAAAAAGAACAAAAAAAAAAAACCTAAGAGCAAAAGTACTTCAAAAAAGAAAACTAAATTTAACTTAAAAAAAAAACAATAAACTTTTAATAAAAACGTTTTAGTAAAAATATTATAAGCTGTTATTAACTAATATAAAAAAAATAAAAAAGCATGCTAGCGTTATAAATAAAACAATTATTAAACATTAGCTTGTTTTGCTTATAAAAATATTAACGGTTAGAACTTACTTTTAGCCTTAAAAAAAATTTCTGCTATAAAACAAAAAAACAATAACGAACTATCCTTTTTAATAAACTTAAAAAAAGCTAAAGTAAACGCTATTATAATAAGCTTAAGCAATAAATTTTTGCTATAATTTATAAAAATTAAGAACAGCTTAAACTTGGATTTTTAAATAGCTTTTATGCTATACTTTATAAAAACCTTTAGCTAGATTAAAATAAAGCGATTATAATATTTGCTTTTAAAAAAAACTATAACGTTAATAATAATAGCAAACGGATTAGTAAACAACTTAAGTTAAATAGCTAACTAATTATATTTATAATATTTTTTTATAATAGCAAAAAACATACTATCCGGGTACTTTTAAACATTAGCAGTTTAATATTTATATTATTTTTTATTTAAACATGCAAATAAAAAATATTAATAATTAAACGTATTAACTTAAAACTAATAACTACGTTTAATATTATTGTTATAAAAAACAAAGGAAAATATTATACTAATAGTTTTATGCTTTAACACTAAAACGATTACTTTATAAAACTAAACTTTAAACTTATTTTTTTAAACATATAATATAACGTAATATTGCTTTAATAGTAGCTTAAAAAGCATTAACCGGCTTACTTTTTTAGCAAAAACAAAGTATAGTTTATGTTATATTACTGCTAAAAAAACTGCACTAGTTAAGCTGTTTTAAAACAATTAGGAGCTAAAATATATAACGTTTTTTTTATTTAAGCAGCAGTAAAAGTAGCACTAGCAAACGTACTAGCTAAATTTTATAAATATTTAACTATTATAAGTAAAAAAGCAGCAATAAAGCTTTTGGACTATTAACCTTAAAACTATAGCATTAACTTATAAAAAAGCAAGTTATCTTTTTAAGAACCTTTGTACGCAATAAGCGCGCGCAAATTAAATATATTAAAACTATAGCTTAAAAGGATGTTAAACAGCAAACGTATTTGCAAGTTTACTTCTTTGTATAGCGCTCCTTTAATGTTCGTAAAAAAAAAAAACTTTAATAATTTTTTGCGCTTTATAGTAAACTATAAAAAACTTAATAGTATAATTATATTAGTAAAATATTTTATACTGTTAATTAATAAGCTTTAAGCTTAATTTTATATAGTTAAATAGTTTATTAAAATAAACCTAAAATTTAGCTTTTATTTAGTACGTATTAAAAACGGTTATAAATAAAAAACTACTTTTTGTTGCAAATATAAGCTTTTCGAATATATTGTTATACTAATAAGTTTTATTAATATATTTACTACTTTTTAGTTAATAATAAATAACATTTTTTGAAATTTTATTAACAACAAGCTTTTTATATACTTTAACAACCTTTTAATATATGCAAACATTTTTAAAAAATATAACTGTATTATAAAAAAAGTACTTTAATGTTTAACTAAGTATAACTTTGCTGTTATACTATAAAAGTGTTAATAAAAAGTATAAAAAATAAAATTTTTCGGTTATATTATTAGTGTTAATAGCATTATAATAACTAAAAACAAAATTAACTATATTATTAAATAAAAAATACTATAAACTTTTAAAAAATGTTAATAGTTCGTAAAGTTTGCTAACTTTTATTAACGCTTTATTAAAAGGTTTTTTTTAGTAATAAAACCTTTTATTAACGTAAATAAAGCTAATAAAAAAACTTAAACTTAAATTAACGCAATAAGTAATACTTTTTAGCTTTTTAAACATTATTTTACTACTACGCTAATTTTTGTTTATTTTAACCTAAAAAAAATCGCTTATGTTAAAACTAACATATTAAACTTTGTGCTTAATATAGTTTTATTTTAAAAAAACAAAAATAAAAAGCTATAACTTATAATTTTTTATTTTAAAAAACTAATGCTAGCTAAAATAAACTACGAAATTTATAACAAAAAACTATTTGCTATTATAAATTTTTTAAATTGTTAAAAGTAGTACTTAAAAAGAGCTAAAAACTGTATTAAAATATATTTAAATTATTAAAATCTATTATATTTTATAACAGCTAAAGTTTTTAACAAAAAACAAGCTAAATAAGCTTAACAATTATTTATATATTAGTTTATTATTAACTATAAATTTAGCAAACAAAATAAAAAAGCCGATATTTTGTTAAAATTAGCTTAATATTAGCTTAAAAAAAAAGGAGCTAAAAATTAGCTTATAAAATCGGTTTTATAAAATAAGCATTTTTTGTATTCTAAAAGCTTTATAAAACTAATACTTATATTTTTAGCTATAGTACTATTAACTTTATAACGTTTTTATAGTTTAACTATACTTAAATAAACAACAAACTTTATAAAACGCGTAAAAAAAGCAAGTTTTAAAAACTTTAAATATGTTTTAAAAATAAAAACCTTGCGTAAAAACGTAGCAGTTAAACAAAATAGCTTATTGTATAAAAAAAAGCGCTTTTAAATACTTAAAACTTTATAACAAAAAATAATAAAATTAAAGCATAACATTTTAGTTGTTAATTATATAAAAATAAATAAAACTTTTAAACTAATTACTTATAACTTTTAGTAGCTTAATATTAAAAAAATTATAAAAAACTTTATAAGCGGATGTTTAAAGTGCTAACGTAATAAAGCTTTAAAATATGCCCTTTTTAGTTATTTATAACTTATAAAGCTTTATTATAAACTATAAAACATAGTAGCAATAAACTTTATTATAAACTTACTTTTTTTTAATAGCTGCAATTCTATATAAATAATAGTTAACTTTTTTATAAAAATAAAGCATTTTATTTTATTTAAAAAAAAAAAAAAAAAAACTAAAAATTTTATTAAAATTTTCGCAAAAACTTATTAAAAGTATTATAGTATTCCTTTTAATATAATATTTAACAAAAACTTTAAGTTTATAGCGCACTTTTAAAAAGATTTTTTTAAACTAGTTAATATTAAACTATAAATAAACATAGTTTTTTATTTTTAAACCGATAGCTAAACTAAACAACTAAACTAGTTGTTTAAAGCTTACTTACATGCTTTTATAAACTATAAAATGTTAAATTAAAAAAACTTATTATTTATAGCAAAATTTGCTTATAATAATGCAATATTTTTTTTTATTTATATAACTTTGTTTTATGCTAACTATAAATACTATTTTATAGCTTATAATCTTTTTTTTAGCGTACTTTATAACTTAAGCAGTTAGTTTTACGCTTATTAAATAACGCAAGTTTACGAAAAAGCTAAAGTATACTTAAAAGCTAGCCGGAAAAAAATAAAAAAATAAGCTAATAAAAAGTAAAAAAAGTTTTTTGTTTATAAAAAGGACTAACTAGTTATATTAAACGCAAAAAATGTTAAAATAAAACAACCTGCTAAAAAATTTAACAATAAAATGTTAAAACTATTTTAAATTTAAAAAGTAATCTTTTTAACCGCTGTTAAACTTATTTTACTTAAAAAGTAAAAAATTTATAACTTGTTTTATATTTTACTTATAAAGCTATATTATGCTAACAATTAAAAAAATTTTAACTTTAACTAAGTTTTACGTAAAGCTAAGCTTATAAAAGCTGCAAATAAATACTATATTAACAAAATTATAAACTTTATAAAAACTTAAAAGTATATAAAATATTTTGTTAAATAAAAAAATTAGCCGGCTAAAAAACATTAAACTTAAAAACTTTACGAACATTTATATAGCTTAACTGCTAAAAAATTCGTTAAAAACTTTTATTAACAGCATTTAAAAAAGCTTAAAAACAAGCAAGTTAACAACAATAGTTATATAAACTTTTTAAACAAAAAAATATAATAGTTACGCTTAAAAACGAACTTTAAAAAAAAAAAAAATAATGTTATATAGCTAAAACTGCTAAAGTTTATTAGTTACTAGCACTAAAGTTATATAGTTAAAAATATAAACTATTAGTTAGCAATAAAGTTATATAAACAAGTTGCCGCTTATGTTACTACATAAAAACCAACAATAAAAATAAAAGCTTAACTTGTAAGTCTAAGCTTTATAAACTATAAGCATAAATAGCTAGGTTAATCGCCGACTAAAAAAAGGGAAATCATAAACCTTTAAAGACCCTAAAGAATTATTAGCTGAATAGAACTACTATTGCTCCAAGTCCTAGAATCTAGCCCTTGTTACACAGCATGAGTGAACTTTCGAACTCGTTCTCAACTTTCTGTTTCTTCCTCTACGCCGCCTGTTGTGGTATCGGCTCTGCAGTCCATCTTTACATTTCCGTGCTATTCACCTCTCGTCTTCTTTGCACTATCTCGCCTACTTCTTGATCACTATTCTAAATCGCTGATGCCATCTCCCATCATGGACTGGTCTACTACTACCTCCGTCATAAATGGGTGAGATCGTCTCCTATCTGTCGTCTCCCCTTGTTGTTCTAGTCTTTTTAGCTCTCCTACTCCCCTGTGTCTATGACCATTTTTATTTTGGCCCTCTTGGTCATGTTATGGGATATATGATACACATGCACATTCACAACCACACTTACTTACACTTATACGTACGCCTATTTTCACTTGCCCCCACATATAAGTACCCCCCCATTCATACCTGTCTTCACTTATCCTGTACCCCACCTTTACTTTTTCCCAGTAAACTTATATCTTCACTCATTCCCTCTCATCATTTTTTGTCTCTCTTGCTTCCAGGAAAAATCTATGAGTATGGTATAGTGACATGATTACTCGTGTATAGCAACTATTCAGTTAAACCACCGCATAGATTCTCCGAGTCTCACCCAATTACCAACACCTCCCTTTCACAACACCGAGTACACTCCTACATGGCAACTAGAAACGGGGGCGGTGATTCTGTTACCGCCCTCGGCACCCGGGGCGTAACAACAGATTTAAGCGTATCGGAACGCCGGATTGAGGTGGTTCGAAGCCTTAATGATAGTTTGACCAAGTATCAGAATGGGAGTAATTCTGGGCCATAGAGTTTCTCAGCATGTTGTTTTCGTATTGATTCAGTGTTTAGCAGATCATAAAAGAGAAAATATTATGTAGAAGCCATACATGCACAAGCTTTACTTTAGTCATTGCACTCACAAGCATATGGATTTAGTGTAAGTTAGAAGATTCGGTAGCATGTCTTGTATTCGAGACAGTGGCTGCCTCTACACATACATCGGGTCATATCTCACATACATCTTCGTAGATACCTAAGGCTGTGTTACTGGTGTACAGGCCGCTTGGGCACCGTATTGAGACATTTGTCTGCCCAACGTCCTATGCGGGTTCTTCCGCGGTAACCTTGCCGCATTACATCAATCCTCGGCTACTTTCCGAACGAACGCCCTGCCTCCATATGCCTTATCTTGTTGGTGAGAGATCCGTGACCCGAAACCGTGATCGACCAGTGATTGATGTACATAATCCCGACTTGGGTGCTCTTGCAACTAGCTTGAATATGTTCGCACTGGGCGCTGGCTAAGCTAGACCAAGCATCCCGCATACCATCCTAAACAAACTCCGCGAATCTCCCTAGGTAGTCCCTAGTGTAGCTCTGAATGCCGCCCTAGACCCCACTGGTCCATGTGCAGAAAGGAGTCTGCGCTTCCCGCCCTGCAGGCACAGTTCTGGGAAACACTGTTTATAGCACATATCTTACGATGGATTCTGTGGAAGTTGTCCAGCTTACTTTACATATTACTTATACCGCAACCATGTAACAATATCTACGCTGGATAATACACACTGCCTCGACCCATAGCACAAACCGTGAACCACCAAACATATATTCGGCTTTTGACGACAATAGCGATGAGCGCCGCGATTTTATCGCCCGGGATGAATGAGAAGCTAGGAATGTTGAAGAAGAGAGAGTGCACCTTGTAGCGTGTACCGTGACGGTCGTAGTGAACCAGGGTCCACACTGCAACAATACCAGGGATACCTATGTAGGTAGTCTAACACAGCATACGCAGATATTCTCTCTTTTCATTTGCAGAGCTGCCGACAACGCTTAGATTACTATATTTGCTCATGTGCATATCTAAAAATGAGAGAAGCTTGAAATTCTGCACTCCAAGATGATTTCCTAATCTAGAAAGGAGAAGCGGGAGATTCTAGTCTGCTAAGATCACATGTCTCACAGTTGTCGACCCAGACTGCGTTTGAGCCTCATTGAACTGTACGCCTCTGGGGCATACTTCGTTCGGACCACTTTACTTCTGGGATCCAACACTATACTGTAACCACCAACATCGTGCGGGAATCCAGCCTGAACCTTCATCATACATACTATAGACTGTGGTTTCCACGATCCCAGCGCACGGTACCTGCGGCGTCTGCCGGCCATCTTCTTCGCAAACTTAAGTCGGTGATCTGAGATCAGAGCCTTGAAAATCACAATGGTAAAGATGCAGGGATCAGTAGAGATCAGTGAGTAGGACAGAATCGGCAGAGAACACTGCTCGTTAGTATTCTAGCTGCCTATGGACATGCGCTCGTCGCATCATCTGGCCGCGCTGGTTGCGTGGTGCATACCTTATGGGCGATTTTCGTGTAGATGTGCGTTTTAGAGGGAGACGGGACTGAGAGCAGGGGTTGGCATGTGCGCATGTGCGTGAGTTGAAGCCCCCCGGGCCGGCCGGCCAGCCCTAGCGGTGGGTATGGTTATTCGCTGTATGGCTCATCTGTGGGTAGGTTTGCCAAGATAGCTAGGGTTGGCGTCGCCCTCTGTTGTGGGACACATATGTAAACTTTCATCGATTACAAACCCCGGGGACGTACCTTGATGTCTTGGCTGAACGACTACTTGAAGATCAGACGTTGTACAATAACTCGCGCCTCATCTCCAAACCTAGTAATGTCCGTAGAGAGACCCCGAATCTGTGAGGATCACATGAAGTCAAATTGCACATCTCTATATAATAAACTACACCATCACAGTTTCTCAATAGGGACCGCGCTCGACTGCTGCTGTCGGCTTGTATTGACACGGATCGGGCACTCCAGGGAGACTTGGGAGCGCAAAGCGCAGCCTACTAACGATATATTAAGAACTGCCAAGATAATGCAAGTGCAGCGTAGTCACGTTCCTAGAATTTGTCATGATGATCGGGCTACAGTACTTCTGTGCCTTTCAGAAGTACGCTACTGCAGATGTACGTATTGTGGCTTCTGCGCCTTGGCATCCTGGCACCCGGCGTGGGGTTTTTAGTTTAGGTCGCTGGAAACGCGTGTGATTGGTATGTCCTATTGGGATAAATGCCGACAACGGTATTGTTTGACGCAGTATACTGCTTTCCGCGGCTGAAGCGACCTTTGCATATAAGTCGCCGTAGCTGACCCGACCTCTTTTCGACAACTACGTCTTTTTCGCTTATCTACACCCTGCCAAATGACGGACACGGGTAAGGGGACGGTGATGAATGATTTGTCGACACACATTGTCGCAGAACTAGAACTGCAACACTATAGACACTGCTAAAAGTAGAACGTAGTCAAGTCGGACGCTTGACCTGTCTGCAGCTAGAATATACGTACCGTAACACGCATCGCCCATGCATCAGCTCCCCTACCCGGCACTGGCCGCCGTCAATCAATGGTTGTTACGACCACTTGCAAAGCCCCGACGAATGAGGCAGCGCTGGGGCTCGATGGTACGCCATTCCAATTAGGTCATGGTCACGGGTTTCTGTAATAAGTAGAACTGTTCTTTAACAATCATAGCAATATTATTGGCAGAACTATGGTACAAGAGGAAAAGAGTTATGGCAAGGCCAAGTAAAAACATACAGTGTACTTTAAACACAAAAAAAACACATGCTATTTATAGAAAGCAATAAACAGCGAGTTGACTAAAATTGCGTAGTAGTCGTAGTAATTAGGGACTATCTGGCTGGGGACTAAGTAGAGAAGCCTCGAAGTATACTGGGTGAGGAAGTCCAAGCTGAACAGGGGAGGTGCGTGAAAACAAAGGCTGTTGGCCGATCAAGATTGGAAAGGAGAGAATCCAATTAGACTGTTAGATACCTCGAAGAGACATAGCTGAGAAGGCTACCTATTCTTATTCTCTGCGAACTATATGGCAATAGGCCGATCGAGGAGGAATCCGCACCCTAGTAGTTTATTGCAACCGTGACGTGCTACGTCGTTAGCTGCTTTCATTGAGTTGAGATGGTATGTACATACTTCTCGCTACCTAGGTAGTTACCGAAGCCGCGAGATACTCCATCAGGCACTAGCATTGCTGACAGCCAATAATACAGGCGAGGTCTTGAGTGGTTCCAACGCTGCACCCAAAAGGCGGACAGTTTGGTCGGCTCTAGCTCCTTGGCACCGTGCACCAGATGCATAACGCCGGTGGTGCCACACGAACACCTACCCATTCCACATTTCATGATGGAAGAATATTTCAAACTCCAAGAGACTTGACATCCAGACCATACGGCCATGTCGTTCTGTGTATATAACAGAGCGTACTTCTCCTGTGCGATTTTCTCAAAATGAACACAATCGTCTAGAGCACTACCACTTCTCTCTTCCTCGTTGTCTTAGCCTACTTTTTATATACAGATCTAGTATAGCTATCTAAGTGCTCATTTACCTACTCTCCATTACTTAGCTAGCTTACGTCGTCTCTACCCGTTCGAATACATCGCTATACTACTGTCTTAGTCATGGACGGATCAACCACTACCTCCATGGACACATCAACCGTTACCTCTATGGTGAACGGGTGAGGATTACTTTTTTAGAGACCCATTTCTTCGTCTATCCTTTCGCCTTTCCCCTCCTCTCCTCCGATGGAAGAGACAATCAAGACAAGGGATTGTATATATGACGGCGCGTTCTCATACAGCCATCCCAAAACGCCGTGCATACGACGGAAGATCTCCCCCATCACGGACGCTCGGGCGACGAGGTCAAGGAGCCACGAAGAGCATTTCATATGACTAGCACTCTACATCTTCCATTACGGCGTCAGTTTCCGCTGATGAGACTCCATTCTTTCTACTTCTTCTTCTCTTCATATCACCCCACCGTCTCTCATTCCTACGGCCTGACTACAATGTAAAATGTATTATACTATGTTATGAACTCTGTACTTTTCTACGACTTTGGATACTGCCTCGGTACTCATTTCGAAACCTTTTCGTCTATCTATTAGATGTCGAATACATCCTGTCGCACTAGCAGATACAGGGACGTTGTTGTGTTTTCCTTCTCTCGATAAGTGGTAGCACTGATACATGTCCACATACATATTCTAACAAACACATTCCCACTTACGCGTATGTACGACATACTAAGACAAAACCCTCAACATATTAGCGATGCCCCAGTCAAGCAACAACACCAACTCTCCCGCCTTCCACCAACCAGCAATACCACCCTAACCCAAGAGAGGCTGCGCTCTTATATGACAACCAGAAACGGGGGCGGGGACTCTGTGACAGCATTAGGAGTGCGCAACGCAACAGCCGAGTCAAGCGTAGCAGACCGCCTAACGGGAGTCCTTCAAAGTGTCGCAGAAAACTTGGTCAAATACCAGAACGGGGGTAATTCCGATGCCTAAGAGGAAGAGCGTTGCCTATGTTGCTACGCGGCATCATATGACATGATGGGACTACCTATGTACGAGGGAGGAGGGATAGTACATACAGGAGATATCAACCCTTGAGGATGGATCCTATGTCATCTGGTTGCCACTATAGTAATATATCACCATAGTAAAAGGTATCGCTCTGGGGCCAAGACGTTCCGCATTAACTCACTGTTGAATTGCCATCCAATGTAGGTCGTAGGTAAGGGGCTCATATTAATGATCACTCGGTCTTCTCGAATTCTCTATTATGGAAGCAAATTGATAATGAATATGCTTGTCATATTGCTCGTGGAAGGGTGGTGTGGCTGGTAATTCACCCCTTATCGAGCTCACCACTAAGACGGGACACGACCTTGTGGACGAATTAGGGGCCGGTATATTGAGGCGGGTACCAGCCCCCCTTTCCCCTCTGTCGTGAGTGATGTAAAGCGGTTGTGTAGCCCCGGCAGCTGTTAAATATAGCGAACGAATGAGAAGATAAAGGTCTAGATAGTGCAACAGAGATTGGCATTGGAGGGGAGCTCGAAAGTCACACATCATGGGTCCGTTTTCAATCTCTTTTTCAATGTTTTGCATACAAATGATGAGGAGTTTGTATGAAACCCTCCATATACTAACCTCGGCCCTATTAAATGGAGCTCGACTATAAATTTTCATCTCTGATGTAACTGTTACCTTTCGCTGATATATATTAACGGGAACCCATAGTCATATAACACCATGCGATTTCAGAGAAACTATTTAACCCTTCATAAAATCTTCTCTAAAAGAGTGGGAATAGCCCAGCGACAGCTTATTTAGCCGTTGGTAGAAAAAAGAGCTGTGATGCTTGTTGCGGCGACGAAACGAAGTGTGCAATACGGACTGGAGTTGCTCACCCGTAGGGGTACGTTTAATAGCATTAATAGGAAGGGTCTATACAAATACGCTGCCTAAGCCCGAGGATTGTAAAGTGTAAGGTCTATAGCATACGGCTCAACAAAAGTATAATACTGAGGTTTGCCGACGTACTTTTACTGTCCCCACAGGGTATAATATAACAACGTGATAGCTACAGAAACTGTCGGAAAGCCTCTATAATCCGCGACATGTTGTCAGTCCTCTTTATGGCGATATCCCACGTTGAACCGACTGCTCCGAGATTGGCTATGGGCGATCGGTTACTCAAGCCTTCGAGAGTCTCTTCCCCTTTTAGGCTTAGGGTCTCTTTTATTTCTGCCCACAGCTGCGACGACAGCGTTGTGATCAGGGCCAGATACATAGATGACGTAGCCGGCGGCAGCTGCGGCCCGTTGAAGTCTACGCGCAGTGCCGGAAAGCTGACACCTCCGAAACCGCCAACCTGCTTCAGCTGGGGTAGAGTTGTACCAGCCGTCGAGTGAGGTGCTGCGTACGACCTCTCGATACAATGCTGCATGGCTTGGAATATGACCTCGTAGATCTCGATAAGCCGGCAGTGACAAGACAGAAATAGCAACGCGGTTGCCTCGTCAAGGTGTGGGAATGGTTGTATAGCTAATGACGAGATCTCCGGTCCGTGTGGAACCCCCGTAATAGGGGCCTGGAGTATGGGGTCGGAGACGAGTTTTCGATAGTGTGTGAGTACATGCGGCGCTACGCATAATCGGCTCTCTGTATTCGCCCCCCACGTCAAGTGAGAGGAAGCCAGAGTGGTTAGAGTAGCTGCAAGGGTTGGTGTTTTTGGTGTTTCGTGGCAGCCCGGTGTCAAGAACAAATTGCTTATAACATCAATGAAATTCTTCGTAACGCAAAACACGTCATCCAGCGCAAGTAGTGCTGCGATTCTCGAGCTGCTGTTGAAAGCATAAGGGATATCCGGCATGCCTACTGATTCTACACGGTACGCATTAATAAAAGGAAGTTTACTAGCGCATTCGTAGAGCGCCACGTTTAAACTTGATAATCGCCCGGCTGCAGAGCTGAGTGAGCGCCCCAGCTCAACACTTGGATTCTCACGTTGGTCTTCTGGTGCTGTATAAGAGTCGAATACGTCGAGTGAATGATTACCTCCCACTTCACTCGTCATGCTTTCGCGACCGGGTAAGACATAATGGGGCGCTCTATCGACGTAGTGCATAGGAAACCAAGACTCGTATCCGATATATCCTATAGTCGAAGGGTGTTAATACAGCCTTAGCAGCATTAATTCGGCCGAGGGCTTACCAAGACTTTCGGCGTTATCCATTCCCACGTCGGGAAAATAGAGCCAATCATACTGAGTTCCCTCTGCCGCCAGGGTGTCGCTTACGCTTCGCCGCATGTCAGGCCTCGCCGGCCCTATAGCCGGAGCCAAACTCCGCTGTTCTATCCCGGAGGGCGTCTCTAGAGGCCTGCTTTGGGCATTACGACGATTACGAAGGCTATGCCGACAGTCCGTCTTCAGCTTGAAGCATCGTTCACAGCTAGTCTGTCCTTTAGCCTTAGTACATCGGAGTTTCTGTTGATGACAGCGGTTGCAGGCCGAGCGAGTCTTGCGCCGGCTTGCTTCGGCTCGGGAGGATGAAGTCGCAGATGTCTGACTGTGTATAGACGGCGGGGTTATGGCGGATTCCATATTAATACACTACCATAGGGTTTGACACAAAACTCTCCTAGTGGAAGCCCAAAAGTGTCGAAATTCGAAAGGTGATTTCGTTGGATGGGTTCTCGCCTGCGGTGTCGTTCAATGTCCGGTCGACCCGTAATCCGGCCCCACTATGCAGGTTCGGCGTTTTGTAGCCAATCATGATCCGTGTTAAACACGGGTTCAACCCCTATATTCTGGGCATACATCTCATATGTTCTACAGTTGCCCTTACGCCTGTTCGCCATGGTTGGTAGATGTAGATATATAAAGTAAACATTTCCTCGCCTTGGTGTGTAGTATTATTAACCAGCACAACCTACTGCAAGTTTAGAAAAATCACCTTTCAAACTACCGAGGGAACGCTGCCGCTCAATCAAAACTCATCAATTAAAATGGTTTCTCTTTCGAGCATTCATTCATCTAATTCTCTCATCTCCTCCACCCTACCCCCTGGACTGGTTGCAGTCTTCGTCGGTGGAACTAGTGGGATCGGGGAGGAAACCCTAAAAAAATTCGCACAATACACCACCCGCCCACGGGCATACATTATTGGTCGTTCGCAAAAAGCCGCTGATCACATCGTAACCGAATGTCAGGCTATTAATCCGGAAGGCCAGTACTTCTTTCGAAAAGCTGATGTAAGCTTGATCCGAGGAGTCGACGAAGTATGTGAAGAGATTAAAGCGAAAGAACAAGCTATTAATATTCTCTTCCTCACCTGTGGGGTCCTGGATTTGGATCGAAGTAGTAAGTTCTTTACACTATCTACCGGCTGTGACTCGATTGTGCTGAGTCTTATTGATAGAAACGGCTGATGACCTTCATTTACTGGCTGCCTTGAACTACTACGCTCGTATCCGCTTCATCACCAATCTCCTCCATCTTGTCCAGCGCGCATCGGCCCTCCGCCGCGTCGTCACGGTAGGAGGAGGCGGGCACGAAAGCGGGCTTGACACATCTGACTTTCAGGCTCTTCGAGTCTCTTCTACGCCAGAAAAACTTCGGGGACCTCTCACATCGCTAGTAACCCTCGGCCTCGAGGCCGTAGCACAAGCCGCCCCAGACGTTAGTTTCATTCACGACTTCCCGGGCTCGGTACGAACGAAAATCGTAGAAGCTTTGCCAGAGGAGGTACTGCGGACCCTGAAATGGATGCCCATCGACGAGAGCGGCCAGAGGCATTTATACCTCGCAACATCGGCGAGGTATCCGCCTGCTAACGGTGTGGATGCCGCAGGCGTGCCGCTAGGAGATGGGATTGAAGTTGTAGTAGGGACAACTGGAACGGCGGGTAGCGGAGTGTACTCTCTCGGAGTGGACTGCGAAGCCGCGTCCCCTGCTGTACTCGAGATATTGAGGAGTATGAGGGAGCGTGGCTTGGTACATGAAGTACGCCTACACACCAAGGGCGAGTTCCGCCGTATTACTGGAAAGGAATGAATGAAACCCCTGATATATCCACATATAACTATATAGCTACACATATGCATATATATAATATACCAACGCAAACTCTTCGATATATCAGCGATATCAGTTGGCATAATGGACAGTCACATTATTGGTCCCCTTTGATTCTGGTTTTTCTCAATCTTTTACCTATTCGACGCGATACTGGATTCTTCCCTGCCAAGACTTTTGACAAGTTACGAAGTACATGACAAAACACCCTCGGGGCATTTACAGAATAGGGTAATCATGGCCCGATGGGGCATCCTTGTCTGCCGGTGTTACTCGTTATGAGTGCGCGCTAACCAATAAGCTCCAGATAAGTGAGTATCGATATAGATACAGCATATGTACCTAATGCAAGCTCCAACAGTAGTAGGTAGGTACCTAAGGCATAGAGCCGAGCCGCAGAGTTGGCTCCCCACCTGATTTCTCGCATCTCCACTCCTGGAATCTCGCATTCCCACCAAGGTCACCCACAGCTGCATAACTTACAGCGGAGTCTAGGTACAAGTAAGCTTCGTCCAGACATTGGCCTAATATGTCAGGCTACCGAAAATCATCATCAATCCACGGTCGCAGAACGGCCTACATCATCTGTACCTCAGGCATGAGCTGTGCCGGCTGGACACCAATGAACAGCTTAGCGCCAATGCACTAAGATTCGAACCTATCCTCTATTATCTGTCAGTTCAGCGTCTCACACATATTCCAGAGGCTCATCTCTCGTCCGCCGCTGAATCACATGGATCGTGTGACAACGGTCCCTGGCCGGCCAGGCTGGGGCTTCAACATGATCTAGCAGCGTTTCCTTATCCAAAAACATAAAGTAAGCAGAACGCCATTTCGAAAAATTGATCATACGCATTAGTTAAGTCCGAGAAAAACACCGGCTATTGGGGCCAGTTTTCCGCACTTCTGCTTGTCGTCGGCCAATATGAACAAGGGGACTGAAGGAGCTTAGTCGGTGTAAGTGATCTACTCCGGGCGTCGTCGCTACTGTAATGCACGGGAACGCGAGAACCAATCAAATGCGCAGCACAGCGACGCAACACACACTAATTACGACTTTACTGAATTTCACCCTCAAAAGCAGAGTCTACATGTCATTTTCGTTAGGAAGTATCAAATAACATGTTGATCTCGAGCATATCTCGAGCTTACTCCAGCACAGCCTGAGTCCATGTAGTTATACCAGTAGATGTAGAGCACATACGTAGCACAGACTCTCTTTTCTATATTATTTACTACCGGACACCTGCTCCACTTCTACAAAATCTACGCCGTTTTTGCTACGTGTTTTTAGCTTCATTCGCCCTCGCAGATCACCTGCAACAATATTGCTATTACACGAAAAAGTGTTTAGTTATTCATGATTTGGTGCGCAGTCTAACTGAGAAACAATCGTTGCAGAACTATGGTAAAGCAATGTATTGCTTTTGCGAATAAGGTAGAACATCATGAAAAAAACCTTATGTCCTAATGAAATACACATAACAGAGTGTCGCCCCCCCACGTATAAAAGCAAGCTAGGTAGCCATTTTCGCAATTTCATGACACCATATATAATTCTTGAACCCCGACTAAACCCGAGGACCCGTTAATATGTTGGGATGTTCAGTGAGCATGGAGCAACATACCAAAGGTCTAAACCTCTGAATTATCCTCGTTCTGTTCTAATGTGGTTGAGATGTCTGAAAGCTCCCGAAGCACCTGAGAGGTACGTCTCAACACGCTTGCTTGGGGCGTTAAGCCCCGTACGCCTAGAGCGGTCACAGAATCACCCCCTCCGTTTCTGGTTGCCATGTAGGACTGTACTCGCTGCTCGCCGAAAGAGGTGTTGTTGGCTGGAGCGGAGAATTTATGGGGTGGCTTGGTAGGTTGGTCGCTGGTATAACAATAAGCATTGCCGGCATGCTTAATGTGTGCATGTGTATGTGTGCGTGCGCGCGCGCGTGTATATATATAAGAAATTGAGTAGGCATAGAGAATGATAAGTAGATTAAACGACACTGCCCGAGATCCCAGGGTTACAATGATATTCATACCAGCGGGTCGCATGTATCGTAGAAAACCCCAACATTGAGTATTTTCCTGATGAAATGTGGAAGGATACACGTATCTATGTTGTAACCATAGAGCAGCAAGCATAACAAAACACAGCACGAGGTTACAAACATAGTTAGAAGAGAATGAGCTTAGTGTCCATAAGTAGGATGAAAGACAAAAGCTCGAAGTAAGTGAAAAGGAAGTATAAAGTGCCCAGTGAAGTGCTTGAGATAGCACAGCACTAATATCTGAACAGAAGAAAAGAAGACGATTGTACTAACCCATCAACCATAGGAGTAGTAGTAGAGTTATCCATGATGATAGATGGTAATATAGCAGTATATAGTAAAGATAATATAGCACGTAAGCTCCGCATGCAGGCGATGAAGGAGTACACGGATGAATCAAGAATAGCGGGAATAATTGAAGAAGCGGGATCAGAACAGAGACAAGAGCAACGGTGACAATAATATAATAGAATGTAGAGAAGGATAGGCGAATACTGGAGCCGGAAACAAAGTCGAGAGTAGAGATGCTTGATGTTCACTTGCTTTGCCTGTCTCGAGGAGCCTCGAGCGAGCACCTGTTATATATAGGTGATCTGGCATTGTCTCGACCGCTAGAGACCGGAAAGTCGCTGTTAAGGAATTCAAGTAACGGATGCCAACTTTTTTCAATGTCATCTTTGATCGGTATTGCGGCGACTTACACGCATGTACTTACTATATACGCACCTTTGGGTGCCGATTCAGCACCAAGTACACCGATGACTACATAGTAGGGCCTGGGCTAATTAAATCATACATACAGTGCTCTAGGATGATAATTGTGTAGCGCCGTGCTAGTAGATTATTTAGTTTAATAGCAGTTAATATGTAGCTACGCACCTAATTTGTATAAGGAAGTATATTGCAATTGTTTTGCTACCGAAAATTTAATACTAAAAGCTAAAGGTTAATATTTGAAGCTATTAAAAGCTAACAGTTTATATTTGAAGCTTTAAAATTAGTGCGGTTGTTAAACACTGCCGCTATTGCGAAAGTTTATAAACCGTTTGTATATAAATTTAGCTAACATTTGTAAAAAATTCTTTAGTACTTTTTTTTAAGCTTTATATATAGTTAAACAAAGGTTATTTTCGCTTAATTGTTAAATATTAAACGTATTTTTAAGCTAGTTTTTTATTTAAGCTTATATGTTTTTAATTAAGTTTAAATTAAAGCTTTTACGAAGCTAGTTTAAAAGCTTTATATATAGCTGCTAAAGCGTTTCTTGTATATATTTTGCAGTATGTAACCTAGCTTTATTTTGTTAAAATATAGCTTTAAAGCTTAATTTTTGTTAAAATTCTTTAACTTTAAGTAATATTTGTTTGCTATATTTAAACCGGTTAATATTGCTTTCGCTTTTTAGCTAAATATAGCAAAGCTTTTTATATATTTTTTAAATTTAGCCCTAAAACATTTAAGCGTTATAATTTTACTTACGGAATAGTTTAAAAGTTATCGGATTTTTATAGTTATAAATAGTTATTTAACAATTGTAAGTAAGCTTTATAGTAACGTATGTTTTATTTAAAAAAATCGGACTAGTAGCTAGCTAAGCTTTAAAAGTTAACTATTAACAAAAGCAATAAGTAGCAAATTTAATGCGTGCGCAGTAGTTTTTGTTAGTTAAATTTAGCTTTATTTTGCTTCGTTTTCGTTTTTTAAAGCTTAAGTTAGCTATAATACGGCCGATAAAAACTTTGCTAAAAAAAGCTATTTTTAATACTAATAAACGTAAGTTTACTTAAAATATTTCGCAGTAGTAATTGTTAGCGTAAAAGAACTACATTAACGCGTATTTTTAGCTATCGGTTAACAGCTTTAAACTTCTGCAGCCCTTTTTTTAAAATATAAACGGTCCGTTTAAAGCTTTTTAAACTTAGCTTCGCAAAATACCCGTACGGTCCATTAAGTTTAAGTAAGTTAAGTCGAAAAAATGCTTTTTTAAAATATATATTTCGAGCTGTTCGTTTTACGTAAAATCTTTGTTTGTAAGTTTAACATTTTTATAGCTTTAGTTTTTATATTAATAAAAAAGCTGTTATAACTATAATAATTAACGGAATAGCTTTCGCAAGCATAAGTTATAGTTTTATAAATAGTTAAATATATTAAAGTATTATAAGTTGTTTTTACAATTATTTTTAAAGCGCTAAAAAAGCACTTAGTTTACTGCGTTTTTTACATTTATAGCTACAAATAACACGAAAAATAAAGCTATAAAGCGTTTAAAAATACTAAATCTAGGGCTATATAGCTTTAAAATAGCTTCAAAAATCGCAAGTTAAATAGTTAATTAAATAAATGCTAGAGTAGTTCAAAATAGCTTTAATTCAATAGTGGCAAAACAAGTGCTATATATTCCCTTATACAAATTGGGTGTGTGGCTATATATTAACTGCTTTAGGTAATTAATCTACTAGCACGGCGCTACACGATTATTATCCTGGAGCACTGTAGTTATATAGATAACGCATCCTACAAGCATCCGAAGTACCCCCTCTGTACCTCCCCCCTTGTCATGTTCCCCTGCCACAACTTTGCTGCTAAAATACATACATATTGTACTGTAAGAGTCTACATAGTACCTGGCTTGCCTACCAATTCTGTATATATTGGCTGCAAACACTTGTATTTTAGACTTTTACTTCCTTTCTTCCTTAAGTACAATATTCTTTCCCAATAATGGGTAAATTAGGTGTTTGAACCTCACCTAAGTTGCCCCGTATTAGAGGTCACTGCAATAACTATCGTTACATAGTGCTCCATTGCATCTGCCTCTGCGATGAAGTTATTCCTGTTAGCAGGGATAGTGTGGATCAAATCGGTGTCTTTTTGGTGGTTGGTGCCGAACCGGCACCCAAAGGGATAGGGCCAGTAAAACGGAACTCAACTCGGTACTATTTTCCTCAGGGGTACTATGGTAGAAAAGCTACACCAATCCGAGAACAATCGTCGAGCCTGCATGCCCTGCTGGGCTATGTCATGCTTAAGTAGCGTGCATGTTGTCAATCGGTTAAGCTACATTGGCACTGATTATATAACCAAAAACATGTCATAAAACACGAAAATAGTACTCGGATTGGTTAGAATTAGATCCGTAAATCGTCCCGCTGTTAAGATTCGCCCAGATCTACTCCACGTTTAATTACTCGTACCGCCCTCACATCCAAAAGGGATACCCCATGGTCCATATGCACCTAGGCTACAGCTCGACTTCGCACCTGAACTTGATTGGCAAGTCGTGCAGGGGTGTCTGAGTTGCGCCTCAAACAGGTCCATTCGTTAGCGCTAGATTGGTCGTTCTCGAATGATACAGTACAGGGGAGGGGATTCCGATCGTGCCAGGGGATGCTGTGTTACTGTAGCACCCTGCGCGCCGCTGGTTGCCTTTTAAAGGCGCCCAGAGCCCCAAGTGGACCCTTTGCGAACCGGTGCGGCTCTGTCACTGAGGAAAAACAACGCCGTTAACCCCGTAGTAGTTAACGGTATATATAAGCTCCACATCTCCGCGACAGGCTCGATCGAATCAGTGCGGTTCGGTCGAATGCTTCTACTTCAGAACAGACTCCAAGACGTCCTGCAAATTCCCTTTGAAATCAAACCGTCTGCAACACACTTGACATACTTTTCGCTATGCCCCCCCTCGCCGAATATTTCGAGAAAGCCCTTACGGGTGAGCTGGTCTTACTCCATCTACTCTGTTCTTTTTGTCAGGATCTCTGTCTGGTATGGGGTGATGTATAAATTCTATTGTTGTATGAAGGGGTCTATATATTTTCGTGGGCTCGTCTCTGGCTATTTACATACATGCCCTTTGTTCTTGGTGATCATAACACTTTCGACGATGCCAATCTACCACTGAACAGCAGCAATACAATTACATTATGGGGCGCAAACTATGCCTACCCGTCCCAACTTATTCGCATATGGCTCTATACCCTAACTACAAACGCCGCGCAATGCAGGAAAGAAGACCATCTCCCGGGGGCCAAGAATTATTATCGTCCCTTAAGACACTTTGGTTTCGAGTTCCATCCCGTCCTCAAATTATAATGAACCCAAGTTACACTACGTGACCCACACCCCTCAAAGCGTATCAGTCAGTCGCAGCACATAAGGCAGATTCCCCATATCCTGAGCCGTAGCAAGTCGGATCACCGACCCCTGCGACATCGAGCCGAGACTCAAGCTCGATGCCCGACTGGCGGGGTGGGGCCACCGCGACTGCGCGAAACTGCTCGCGCTACTAGCGCTGCTTGGCGAACGTGACGCAAACGTCCCATCGGCTTTGCTCCGTGGCGTCGTCGGCGCTGTGCGGTACTGATGGCGCGTGCCGGCCGACGAGTTCCGTACGCCCAGTCGTGCTATGCGACGGTGCGATGAATGCGTGCTACTCCGGTCGAAGCTGTAGGCGCTACGGATGCTCGGCGTGCGCGTTGTCGGGTTAGAATCCTGCGGGGCGTCATCATCGATGTGCCCGTCAAAGCGGAAATTACTGCTATCGTCGTCTCGCGGATCGTAGAGTATGGCCAGGTTCAAGGGCTGCATAGCGCGTAGCAGCTCGGCGAAGAGATGCATGAGTCGCCTGAAAGTCGTATTAGACATGGGACGACCCGAGAAACGAACTCGCTCGTATAGATCCAAGAACTGTACGAGGTCCTGCGAGGCGGGCAAGACATTGAGCTCGGTCAGGTGCGCTATGTAGCTCCGCATAGTCATATTCGGAGCGCGTTGTAGTACCATTACGGCTCCGGCGTCTAAAATTGGAGCCGTCGGCACAGAGTCCGGATCTGGTGGGGCCTGTGCAACAGCTTTGGCCTCGATCAGGTTTGGTAGCTCTGCCAATACGGTGGCATACTGGAGATTTGGTAGGTCTGGCGACGCGGGGGAACCCCAGCCATAGTGTTCTACTTCGCCCCAAACAGGTCGCAACTGCGGTGAAGTGATACCTACCTCATCCCCCACGGTCGCCCGAGGTTTCGACCTGAATAGCTGAAGCGATCTACGGGCTCCCCTAGTCTGCACGTTCTCTTCCTTCTCAACCGCCGTAGCGCTACCTGCCGCGATCGATGGAGTTTCGGGCGGCGTGACAACCCGTGGGCGAGCTTCCCAAGCTATGGCAGCACTATCGCTCAGGCTTTTCACAATCATGTTGCGCACCTCCTTGTTGACATCGCCCTTCTCGGTGGGAATCCATGGCTTGGGGATGGAGGCAAGCACGGTGCGGGTTACGTAGAGCCTGAGGAGGTAGACGAACAGGACGATGATGACGGTGATGACGTAGACGATGGCGATGACGATGAGGTTGATGACCTGGTGGGTGGTGGACAAGGCCTGGCGGATGAAATCGCCGGGGACGACAAGGAGTAAGGCAGCTAAGATGAGGCAAAGTAGGCCGTAGACGAAGTTGTAGGCGATGCGCGACGCGAGCCGGGTGCTTGTCATAGCGGTGTGTGATTGCGGGTGGTGTTGTAGAAAGTGTTCAGGTGTTCAGGTGCAGGGCTATCGTTTGCTTCATGTTCGGTCGAGTCTGGTCGAGCCGAGTCGCGACGTGCGGCGCCGACTTGGCGGGTGACGGTCGTCGTAGTCACTTCGTCTGGGTTCGACGCTCATAGTAGAGGCATCGTAAGTACAGGTACAGTAGGTTGACGAGGCTTTGAGGGGTTGGTAGTAGGTATTGTAGGCGGAAGCGGAAGCTTATCTTACAGGTTGAAGTAGGTAAGGATTCATTGGTTGGTACCTTACTAGTAGAGTTCATCTGACGTCCCTACATGGAGGTTGACTTAAGCTCAGAGTAAAGCCTCCGCTTACCCGATACAGTAAGCGCAATCGTTAAAGCAATTAGACTCTGTACTTACCGGTTCGGGAGGTGAAACCACGTGCTATATCCTGGCACTACCTGTACATCCCGATTAGACCCACATAACAAAACGTGACTGATGGTACCACAGTATCTTATCCCTTGTCTCTCCACAAATGTACCTAGCCGTACTACTGGGCATCAACTACCTATTGACAGCATGTGACAGCGTCGACTGTCACCGCGCTTCCTGCAATCAAGCATCATAAGCTCACAAAAAGTTCGCTGTAGACGTCATTAGGCTAGCAATAAGTAATTGTTGATGAGAAAACGTCAAACTTCATTCTGGGAAATTTGGAAAGCCTTTTGAGCTTCACTAGCTCAAGGGTTTCACTCATTGGGAAATGTAAGATAATGTTGGAATAAGTAAGGAGGGTGAATAAGGATCAAGGAAATAGTGACGGCTAGGGTCGGAGTGGTCGCGTAGCCTAAGACGTAAAGACGGATACGATATTGTCATGAGACTATCTTGGTTGCAAAGTGTGTCATCACCATGAACTTCAAAATCATAACTAAGAATTTTGATGTTTATTCTCAGTATAGCATGCTCTTACGTTCATACATGGCTTTCGAAACCTGGTCGCTTATTACAGTTTGATTAAGATATGCCGGGGGCCTACCAAGGCAGCTAATTCATATCCAGAGCCCCGTTAAAGGAATCAAGGCTTACGGTCACGAACTGTTCCCACTAGCCCAGTTGCTGCATATCCGGTCGCCGTTCTTCCTGTTGTCCCCCGTTCTGTGGTATCGCCGCCGCTTCCCGCGCCAACCTCATATCCGCTCGGCTGAGCCGGAGATCGTTGCTGTACTGGGCGAACGCTGCCACGAGGGACCTGAGCCCGACCTTCAGGGCTGTTAACACCTCCGTCACCTCGGGACACTGTCGGCTCTGGCTCAGGTCCGTCCAATGCGTCGGGAACCCGTCCCGGAATGTCTCGAGTTTCCTGATGACCACCGTGAACGTCCGTATGATGGACGGCACGTCCCTTTGCACGTTTCCGTACCTGTCCTCGGTCAAACTGCACACGGCTAGGCGTGACAGGGCGTATGCCGCGTTGATATACACGCTGGTTTCGGCATACGGGCTTCCCAGTACTGCTTTGGCCAACTGTCGATCAAAAGTCTGTTGGAAGACGGGGCCGAGGAAGGGGAGAGCCATCACTCGGACGGCGAAGTTTGCCAAATAGCCCCGCACAGCCTGGGGTTGAAGTGCCTCCTTCTGCTCTCTGGTCATGACTCGATCGGCTACCTTGATGGCCTGCTTCTTGATAACGGGCGCCCAGTCCTCGATAGGTGTTTTACCTGGAGACGTCACAGCTTTGGAGACCGTATCCCTAATCAGGTATGTCTTGTCGACGGGTCTTGCGGCGGACACATCGTTGGTTCGTGGAGGCTGGGATATGCGCTCACGGGCCTGCGTCGGCGCTACCGCCTGCTCTGCTCCGGGAGCAGGTGCGGGTGGATTCTGGTAAATGTCAATTTTGCGCTCAATGTCCTTGATCGTGTCGAGGCACGAGGCGTAGATCTGGGACCACGTGGGCCCGTCTTTTCTGTCGATGTCTTCGAAGATGGATTGCCGTCTCGCTGTGTAGTCTCGTGCGATGAAAGCAAGCTCCCACATAGCAAAAGCCTAAAACAGTTAGTGACCGTGAGGAATCAGAACACACGAGAGTGGCTGGGCACCTACGGATATTCTAGGCTTCTTGCTTTTCAGTCCATTTAGCAAGCTACCGTTGGGGTCCTTGGACTCGGCGGTTAATGGCTGTTCATTCTTGAGTGGCTCACGCGTAAGTTGCACCCGAAAGGCAATATCGGCAAAATACCAGAGGAGCCCCAAGAGAAAAGAGGCCCATATTGTTTGTCCCAACATCCAAAAGCTCCAAGGCGCGCCCCCGGGGGGTAGATTGTACCTCGGGAGGTCATTATAGATAAAGCGGAAGAGCCACATGGACGAGCGCCACGCAGAGACCCTGACAAAATGGTATAGTGCGATGTAGTTGACCAGGGCGACAGTGATGGCGAGCATGCCGCATCGCACAACCAGGATAGGGGTCCATTGGCCAATCTTGGTGGACCAATGTTCTGGTGGTGTCGGTTGGGCTGCATTTCCCTCATTCCCGTCCTCACCCTCAGGCCGCGCCTGGACTGCTCCTAAGACTAGGCGATTCTGATCCAATGCTATATGAATGACGCCCTGGACGAGGCCTAGAACTATGAAGTTGACGGTATAGAACACGGCATGTTCGTTTAGGCGCGAACGGCCGGTGGCGTAAGAAATCCAACGAATTCCCGCGTCTTCGGGCGTAGATTTGAGGTAGACCTGGCTGAAGAGCAAGGCGGAGATGACGTATGTCACGACGGTCTCGAAGGTGGAGAAGGGGAGTACGATGTTGGTCAAGGCCTCAAAGGGCGAGTTGGAGGTTCGAATGCCCATGTGGGCGTGAGCGATGCGCAGGATGATGATGGGGAGGACGCAGAGGAAGATGGCCAGAGCCCGCAGGCCAGGGAGACCCAAGGGAAACCATGACCAGATAACTGGAGGGACAGGTAGTTAGCGGAGGAAGCGCGGTGGGCATTGGATCGTAGTATTCAATGGACTTACAGGAGCTCCAGCTGGACAGGGCGACAGACTCGAAGTAGGCGAGGCCGATGAGGATGGCGGCGGTACCGGCAAAACGTCGTTGTAGAGCGGGTTGGAGGAAGTCTTTGTAAGGCGCCCGTCGCGCAACGGGCGGCGCCATGTTTGTGCGACTGCAGAAGGAAGAAAGAAATTAGGGGGGAAAATATGATAAACCAGTCAGCACATTGCGTGAGAGGCAGCAAGAAGGTTATAGTCAACGCGAGAAATGCGCGAAATCGCGGACGTGGGCGAGGTCGAATGCGATAGACAGGGCCGGTCACGGTTATTATGATGAAATGTTGGTGTTTTGGGAGCTACTGAGTAAGTGGGTAACCAAAAAAAACAAAGCTGCAGGGCAGACTGGAGCTACCTACCTAGGTACCTATACTTTAGGTACCTGAGTGTGCTAAAACAGTGCTAAAGCAGTGCCCGCCCTTTGTAACGCGCGCTGTACTATGTAGCCTCAGGTACTGTCAAGCCGGGGTTCTGTTTGGAGGGGTACACTATGTACATACATAGATAGAAATACCTATGGGTACCACAACTGGAGCCGGGATCGCACCAGCCACATGTCTCACTAGGTACCTAGGTACCTACCTAAGTCACTCAGGTGGCGCAGTGGTAATGACGCCAGAGCTGACTGATGGCTGCATGTGCCTGCAGCCTGCAGCCTACGCCTACCTTACTGTATTTCATCTGTGACAATAGATCCGACCTTCCTCTCCTCCCATGAATCAATACCATCACCCAACTGCGCCATCTTAATCGAGGTCATTGAGTTGACCGCCCTATTAGTCACTCTTTTCGTTTCGCCGTCTTTCCCCCTCGGAATACTTTGTTCGCCCAGCCTCGAGCCCGCATACCGCAGTTCAAACGCCCCCTTCCTCTCGGCCTGCCTATATACTCGATCAACGCTGCTCCATACTCTCTCTCTCGCCATGTCTTTTGACCAGCTCTCCTCGGTAGAGTCCGGCCGCCGGTCGAATAATGGCGCCTACTCCGACGATCCCGAGTTTTCCCGCCTATCGCAGGGTCTGATGAACCAGCTGTTCCACCTACAAGGCAACATCTCGAAGCTGCGCACCGATATCAGTTACCTCGGTACCAAGCGAGACAACCCGCGCCTGCGCGAACGTGTGTCCGGCGTCCTGGAGGAGTCCACTACACAGTTTAAGGACGTCGGTGAGGGTGTCAAGAAGATCCAGGGCTGGGGCGATGTCACCGTAAGTTAAATCAGCCTTGGCAATTGCTGTCTATACGACGATGAGGTATGGCTGTTGACTCTGTTGTGAATGAAGCCCACGCAGAAATACTCCCAGCAGAAACTCTCCCGCGACTTCAAGGCCGCTCTCGCCGAATTTCAGTCGCTACAACGCACCGCCCTCGAGAAGCAGCGCGCCTCCGTCTCCGCAGCCAAGGTCGCTCTCGACAACGAGCCCACTGGAGAGGCCGGGGCTTCCGGACAGCACGGGGAGCAGCTCCAGCTCCAGCAGCAGGAGCAGATCCATCTGGCCCCGCAGGACGAGGTCGACTTCCAGGACGCCCTCATCAGCGAGCGCGAGGACGAGATCAGGCATATCGAGGAGGGCGTGAGCGATCTCAACGTTCTCTTCCAGCAGGTCGCGCAGATCGTGGGCGAGCAGGGCGAGCAGCTTACAACGATAGGGAATAACGTCGTCAACGTCCGTGATGACACGCGCGGAGCCGACGTCGAACTGCGGAGCGCCGCGCGGTATCAGAAGAATGCGCGGAGCAAGGCCTGCTGTCTGCTTCTGGTGTTGGCTGTCATCCTGACCATCGTGCTGCTGGCTGTGTTTCTGGGATGAGGGGCACGCTTGTTTTTATTGAGCGGGCTTGCGGCATATGGACTGGTGTTTGGCGTTCCGGCGACTGAGCACGACATGGTTAATTAGGGGCAACGCTGTGTTTATTATGCTTTGAAGAACCGCGAGTCCAATAAACCTCGCTTTGGTTTATATACATATCGATATGTGTCTTTTTGCGTATTTATAGAATACTGAGTGCCCTTTTTCTGGCTTGGGCTTGGACAAATATGTGTACATGATAGTATACAAGTTAGTATACAAGTGATGTACTCTGTTGATATCAGGAATGCCTACAGTTAATGTTACAACTATGGCTCATCTTTCATCCCTGCGCTGGAAGCGATGCTTATTGGAAGCAGTGTCGGGCCGACTTGCGTTCTGCACGGCCAGTTGAGGGCCTCACGTAAAACAGATGCTCTGGATGTCCTTCGTTTCCATAGACACCATCCTTTAATAAGCAGCTTCTCCTAAGTTCACTCCTTCCTCAACCCCCGCCGCGGCCGGATAACAGAGAACTCAACACCAGCACACCTCTTCTGCACCTTCGACTGCACAGGCATGAACACTCTCAGCCCCCTCGCGAACCCGGCATTCGTCGCCGAGGAGGCGAGCCAATACAGATGTAGCGCGGCCGGCAGGTCCAGCGTCGCCGGCCCTATCACGGCTGCCAGCCCGACCATGCTCACATAGATTGTTGCTTTTGCTCGCTCACCGAACCGTATTTTATGATCGCCCCCGGACAGGGTTTGTGCTTGTGCACTCTTGGGACGTCGGCCCAGTGCCACGCGGAACCGATCCGAGAATTGCTCCCCGGACTTAGGGAGCAGGTTGTAGACTAGCGTAGCGGAGAGGAGTAAGGGAAGGATGTGATATGGGTCCGCGACCGTCAGGTCCGTGAACCACAGGCACCCTTCTATCGTCAAGCTCGGATCTACGACCACCGTCGCTGTACGCGCGGATTCCGCTACCGCCGGAGAGAGCACAGCGGGGTCGGTTGCCACTTGCGAGAGTGGAATTGACGTCGCGGCATCAGTTGTGCCCTCAGCAGGGCCGGCTATCAACGATCCGATCAAGCCCCTCGGTCCACCGCACAGCCGTCGTACGCCATCGATAGCGAGCAGCCAGATCGGGAAGCTCGCCAGGTGGAGATATAACCGCCACTCCTGTAGGCCTAGTTTGCGGTACATGCGGCGCACGATCCGGTCCTGCCGCTTCTGTACCTCGGACATTTGCTTTGCGGGCGTGCCCCCCTCCCGCGAGACTTCGTGCTGCAGACGTGCGTTCCATGCCTGGAGCAACGGCCCGAACTCGGTGCGCCGGCGGAGGATGCGTTGCCCGTAGACCTGGAAAGGAAGCCGGAAGACGGCCCCTACGGTGAATGCGACCAGAGGAATGGTGAGAAACCATGGTAGGCCTGTGACGGTGTGTAGGTCGACTATGAGATTTTGTGTCCCTTCTATTGCGGTGCCGAGGCTCGTTTGCCAGTGATAGGATCGACGGCCACGGTCGGCGTACTGAGTGTGGTTGAATGGTGATGAAGGTAACGAGAAGCGGGTGGTGATGAGACTGGGGCGGAAGAGATGAGGGTTCGGGATGTGAGAACGTGTGGCTCGCAGGGCATGCAGACTCCGCATTGAGCTCATTTTGTGATTAGTTGAGACGTCCGTCTCTCATGAATGAGTTCAGGTGAGAATTGACATATGGCTTGTGTTAGGTGGCATTGGGAAGCGAAGGCTGTCTCATAGCTCGGTTTGTTTCATGGCAAGAAAAATAATACTTAGACATGAGTGAAGTTCTACTGGCCGTGTTGTAGGCCAATCAATTTGGTTGTATCAGTGTCTGTGTATAAGGATTGAGGTACCTAGGTAGCCGTCCTATGAAAATTGTGATTTTACTGAGTATTCATCACAGTTCATGTGTTTCTATTTCTGTATATTAAACTATAGACTCACAATTCTTAGACACACCTTCATCGTTACTCATATTTCCGGAGCCAATCACTGTACACGATATAGAAACGCTGTTGAATGACTTGATGAGGCTTTCGAGGTTCGAGGTCATCTGCCCCGATCCGGTCTAGATCACAGTGCCCGCCGATCACCCGATCAAGCTGTAATGCCCACCATCTCAAGCTGCAGGGATCTTATAGGGTAAGGTATACATATGTACTTGGCTGTCTGAGGTATGCCACAAGTAACTTCTCGCCCGGTTAGCGTCTGCAGGTACCTGTAGCTATCCACAGCAATTCCACCGCAGTGGATCCAAAGGTGGCAGATATGTAAGTACCCAGAACAGTCAAATGGTGTCGTGTCCGTATGACGATCAACTACAAGATACGCATCACCTAACTTGCTTGATTGCTCGCTCGTTTCGACCTCTACCATTCATGCATCTCTCTTGTTCAAGTAGTTTTTCTTTCTTTCCTGCCGCTATACCCTCTCTTCCCACCTTTCATCTCATGTTAGATTATCAATGGGTGCTAAGCTAGCTTCATGATTCTACTCGTATAATTAAATCCCCCATTCATCACTCCCACTCGCCCTCCCCCCCACCACCACCAGCGACTCGCACCCGAGTCGAACCTAATAGATCCCGTATAGCCTGCTCCGACTTCCTGCTCCTCGACTTGAGGGTGCCGAGTACCCCTTAGACATGGATCCTTTAACATTGTTGATCACGGGTGCTGTCATCGGCGTCAGTCCCTTCGCCGCCATGGCACTGTGGCATGTCGTGCCCATGCTATTCCACGCTTTCATTGGGACTTTGGGATCGTGCGTCGGTTGGTACCTTCGAAGGAAAACTGATGGGCGTCGCGCCCTGATAATACGGGCTACCGAGGATGGCGAGGCGAGTCTTCGAGACAAAAATAAATCCGACGGTACATCGACGGGCGCGCCCGGTGACGGGGAGAAGGAGCACACAGAAGAGAAAGGTAGAGAGTGGGATGGTATCGTTGGATTCCTCCATCCTTTCTGCAATGCTGGTGGCGGTGGCGAGCGTGTCTTGTGGGCCGCCGTGCGTGCAACCCAGCAGAGGTGGCCCAAGGCAAAGATTGTCGTTTACACGGGTGATCACGACGTTCCCAAGGATAAGATGCTCTCTCGCGTCAAGGTTGGCCCAGTCTCTAGCTACCATTACCTGCGAATACCCACTAACAGACCTTCTACAGAACACCTTTAGTATTGATATACATCCGCCCACCATTCACTTCCTCTATCTCTCTACCCGACGCTGGGTGCTTCCGTCTACATGGCCACACGCAACATTACTGGGACAGTCTCTAGGCTCGCTCGTCATGGGATGGGATGCTTTTTCTCTTCTCTCCCCTGACATCTTCGTCGATACTGTGGGTTACGCCTTCGCCCTTGGCTTAAGCAAGTTGCTATTCCCAAACGTGCCCACCGCTGCTTACGTGCACTACCCGACCATTTCTACCGACATGCTCGCCTCTCTCGACCCCAAGAGCACGACTGGAAATCAGGGAGTCAATGCTGGAAAGGGGGTCGGATTCAAGGGTGCTGTCAAGCGACATTACTGGAAATGGTTCGCCTCTGTGTACTCACGCATGGGAGCCTCGATTGATGTCGTCATGACAAATTCGACCTGGACACAAGCTCACATCCAGAGCCTATGGGGTCCTCTTCGCAAGCAAAGAGGCCGCCAGCATCAGATCGCCGTGGTGTATCCGCCATGTGCGGTCAGTGACATTGAGGAGGCCATCGAACTATCCGAAAAGAGTGAGGAGAACCGCGAGAAGTGCATAGTGTACATTGCCCAGTTCCGACCCGAGAAAAACCACCAGCTCATCCTAAACTCATTTGCCGAGTTTATCAAATCCGACTCACCGGCTAGCAAAGACGCCAAGCTTGTCCTCCTTGGTAGTGTCAGAGACGACAACGACTCACGGCGCGTTTATCAGCTACGACTTCTCGTCAACGAGCTCCATATTAAGGAGCGCGTTGTCTTTAAGCTCGATGCCCCCTGGTCTGAGGTCCTCGAGTGGTTAGGCAAGGCCTACGTCGGCGTGAACGGCATGTGGAACGAGCATTTCGGCATCGGTGTGGTCGAGTACCAGGCTGCTGGGCTCATCTCTGTCGTCCACAATAGCGGAGGTCCCAAGCTCGACATCGTGACTGATGTCGATGGACAGCCGACAGGTGAGCCAAGTCTCCTACGGGGTTTAGTTAGATGTGTGCTAATGATGAGCAGGATTTCACGCTACAACCACGACGGAGTATGCCGAGGGCTTCGAGAAAGCCTTCTCCCATCCTGACCCGCTTGCCGTCCGGCTGAGGGCACGGAAGTCGTCCCAGAGATTCACCGAGGAGGAATTCGCGAGACGGTGGCTGGTCGAGTTGCAGAAGCTCGTCGTGGTGAAGTTGTAATTTGGTTCGGTGATGAAGGGCATCAATGATGTATGGCTTGTTGGTTGCATGGTGGGCGATACCCCTGGAATTTCACATGCATGGGAATTGGGGTTTGGAGTTTAGCTTTGCCTCGCTTTGCTTTGATCTTTGTAATGGAGGGATGGGAGGAATAAAAGATGAAGACGAGAAGGAAGAAGGATTGATACCGTCTAAACTAGATCTGTGCGTTCTAGAGTGGGGCGAGTGCGAAGATGCTCGGTATTTGTAGTAATAAGTGTTGTGTCGCAGAGAAGACGTGATGCTAATGAAACGATGGTTTTAAATACGCCTATCTCTTCTAGTTACGCCTATCGACAGTGGGAGTGGGCGGGGTCTACAAGCGACAGCTGGAGCGATGTGTATACTACTCATTGTGCTCTGGATCACAGCCATTAGTTTTACGACTCTGGGCTCGGGTTCGGTTGCTTAAGATCGAAAGTATCCCGGAAACATTCTAACCCCAACCCTTCAAACGCGTTGGGTATATACGCTATACCTATGTCTGTATCTATCTATGGCATTCTATACTTATACACTCATATATATATATATATATGTATATATATATACCCCCAAGTCTACTCTACAACGTTAGTCCCCCACTAGCGACCTGTCTAGGCTCTGAAGCAGCCTCGAACCGACCGTCGGATCGGACCCGGATCCCCTGCACGGAGCTCCCGGCCAGCGGCACCCACGTGACGTTGTGGCCTTTGTCCGCCAGGCTCGCCGCCACGGCCGCGTCGAACCCGGTCTCGAGCACCGCCGTGTTGGGTATCAGCTGGTCGTGCACCCTCATCGCGCCCACGGCCTCGTTCATGCTCTCCGCAAGCTCCAACACGCGCCACGCTACCTGCGTCGTGGCACTGATGATCCGAGACCCGCCTGCTGCTCCTACGACGGCCCATAAACGGCCGTTTTTGTTATTGTTGCTGTCGATGTTGGTATCAGTATCGTCGGGTAAGGTGATGATTAGTGGCGTGATGGAAGACAAGGGCCTCTTCCCCGCCCGGATGAAGTTCGCCGGGCTCGGCGGGAACCCGAACTCGTTGCGCGCATCTGGGATGGAGAAGTCGTTCATCTCGTTGTTCAGGATCACGCCCGTCGAGGGAACCATGAGCAAGTTCCCGAAGAGAAGGTTGATCGTCGTCGTGCTGGAGACGGCCATCCCGGTGCCGTCCGCCGTCGTTATGTGCGATGTCCCGTGCCCCGGCGGAGTGTACGTCATCCCCTTCCCCCCTGACGCGTAGTTCTCCACGGGCTGGGTGCTGTTGTCGAGGATGTGCGAGCGCGTCGTCGCTGCGCGTCGCGAGGAGAGCATGAGGTCTTCGTAAGCTGATACCTTTACGAAGGCGGGGTCGCCCAGTTCCTGCCGCGCTCCGTACGCGAATCGCATCGCCTCATCGAAGCGGTGTATCGTTAGGTTGAAGTCGGCCGTGTCTGCCGAGTACCCTTCCATCGTTTTGAGTGCGCTGAGGCTTACGGCCCCGCTTGTGGGCGACCCCGTGGAATAGATGTTGAAGCCTCGGTAGGTGATGTTCAGCGCTTCCCGCTTGATGGCCTTGTACTCGGCGAGGTCTGATAGCGTCATGGTGCCGTTGTACTTTTGGATCGTCGCTATTGTTGCTTCGGCTATGCGGTTGTTAGCTTGGGAGAAGTTTATTGAGAGGCTGCAAGAGGAGTAGTGACCTATCTCTCCTGTGTAGAACACATGGGCGCCGTGCTCGGCAACCTTTTGCAGTGTCCTGTGTTCCTGTTAATTTCTTGCCGTCTTTTCTCTTTCATTATCTTTAATGCTTCTTACTCTGCGTAGCGTTTCCTATACATGGTTTCGCCCAAAGTCAGGAGGGTACCTACACTCAGGTTAGCCAATAACTCCGGGAAAGCCGGGACATAACAGAAGAATCGCACCATTAGGAGCGAAATCTTGAGCCCACGACGGGTCTTCTACCAAGAAATTCCATCCCGAAACTTGAACGCCGACTTCCATATACCGTATCGTATCCTTTGTTACGGCAAAGCCGTCCCGAGCTACGAGGGCAGCCGGTTCGACGACGGCGTGCCAAGGTAAAGCGCCGAATTTCTGGTGTGCGAATTCCAGTCCCCGCAACTCACCCGGCACACCAGTCGCCAGACCCCCGAATACACTCCCATTCACATTATCTCTGTACATGTCCTCGAAGGCGGCTGCGGGGGCCGACTCGCGGTAGTCGATCACGGTGTGCTCCCCACTCTCATCCCTAATGAGAGCGAAGCCTCCGCCGCCCAAGCCCGAGTGGTACATGCCGATTACACCCACGCACAGCTGGGCTCCTATGAACGCGTCTACTGCATTTCCCTGATCTGGATGTTATTATAAGGATTATGATACGATTCATAGGTGGTCTAGAAGTTATCATGATGATATGTCAGAATTGGAACGCAAAGATGACTTACTCCGAGCGCTAATAGGTCGATGCCAATTTGGCTGCAGACCTTGCTTTCGCAGGCGACGGCGCCCCGACGGCCGGATGTGGCGGTTTCAAGTACGGTCTGTCCGGCACTTTCCCATTGGTGACGGGGGAGAGCATCACTAGACGATGCTGTTAACAGCAGTAGCAGTAAGCTCTGCGGCAGATTGAATAATGCTTTTGTGGAAATTTGTTAGTATCGGTTACTAAAGGATGAGCAATTTCGATACATACTCATTTTCTCGCGATAGCTCCGAATCAGGCAGGCCGTCTCTGGCACAGTGATGATGTTGAGATGGGCAAGAAGAACGGAGACGCTTCGTCGATCTCGGAAAATGAAACTAAATCCAAGACGACAGTGGCCGCCCTTTCAACGCTAAACAGGAGTTCCGGAATCATGAGACCTCGATCGCGAGTAAGGCTTATTAATGGTAGAGATAGGAAAGATAGTGAACTACTGAATGATACGCCTCGTCTAGAATATTGAAGGTCAGCTCGATACTTGCCCCATATTCTACTAAATCAAGCATAGCTCTGAAATAGCCTTCGGAAAGTTGTGTACCTCGAACCAATCTACTTAGTATAAACCCACTAAGATACTTCAGATCAGGTGGGTATCTAGCAAGTTCATGAGTACACAGCCCCCGGTTAAACCCTGATTTTTGTAAGTATACTTTGACACTAGCCTCTAACATCCTCGAGGCGTACCGTCCACGTGAGTATGATAAGGAAATGCCGGATGCGCTAAGCTTAGAAGTCTTGATGCGGAGTTGCCGACCGACCTGCCGCCCGAGCTATACAATTAGAGGCCAAGTTGACCGATAGCCGCTGCAGTCCAGGGCGGAATGGACCCCTGCGATTCAGAGGTAACGAGCTGCTGGATCGACTTTGCCTAAAAGGGCACTCGTTAGATTAAGAACCTTGACGTATCCTACCATGGTAACCCTGGCTAATTGAGCAGCGATAAGGAACTAAGTATGACAAAGCAGAATGTGACAATTGATCTTACCATTATTAAGTCATTGCCAGATCATCCTAGTCGCGACTCTTTGGTTTCAATACATAGACTCCATAACCCGGAACTAGGTACATATATGTCCGCCGCGCCGTGAAGTCTTACCGTTGGTTAGATGTCCATGATAGATCATCCAACTACACCACGTATACACATCATCACATCATCACATGTGACAAAACTTCATGCTATGTTGTTATAGGTACGATGAGGGGGCCGCATTGCTGACCTCGTGCTTATTACTTAAGCTACAAACATGTTTTCAAGTTAAATTTTCGCCGGGCTAACACAAAAGCTTGGCACGCTAATCGCACAGCGTCTTTTCCTACAATTGGCGGACTATTGATTAGTATAAAAGATCTAAGAAATATTGAAAATATTACCCATTGTCGCAATAAATATTTCAATAAAGCTTTTACTACGACTAACAACTTCACTCCCATGTTCGCTCACGTCTCTCTCTGACAATACACAACGCCCAAGTTGAAAGCATAGAAGCTTTAGTAGGCTGATATTATGAGTGCCGAATTGGCACAAAGCTCCTACGCCAAATATCCGCAGAAGCCATTTTGGAGTTAATAGAGCTCGAAAGGGGTAAAACATCGACCGCCCACATAGATTAGCTATTTGGCATAAATAAAGACTTCCAGGATGCAGGATTAGAGTCGTCTGGGGTGCAGTAGTTGGCGAAGAGCCCGGAGTAATAAAATACGAGATCGATAAGCCGCAAACCAGGTTGATAGAAATATAAAACTGAATATTAATCCCATCTCACGCGGTTTTTATTTTTGAAAGATAAAGTAACCTACATTAGCGAGACTACTGCGTGAAACTCGAACAATTATGTCTCTTGAGGAGCTCATAAACTAGAGACATACACGTCGCAATATCGTAGATTTCGAAGCACAGTTACTATCAAGACAGAGCTGGCTATTGGTAAAACTGTTAAGTAATTTTAGCATCTCGAGCTGGGAAAACTGCATGCCGACAATACTTGCAGAATGAATTTCGTTCTTTGGCGCCATACCCTCAAAAACAAAAGGGCTGGTAGAGCGTATTTCAGAGTCAATTGTTTTTCATCGCGTCGGCCAATTTACTTAATTGAATCAGCTGCGTTCGCGTATTCTAACCCGCTATCCCTGAGTCTTAATTACTTCTTTATGGAGCTAGTGACGGAGCTAGCAAGAACTGGAATATGCTTGAAGAGTTAGTCGCTATGCTTATTAGAGTTCGTTATGGACAACTAAACATACTCAAGTGAACGGAACTGATAATGCATAACGATTCAAGGCCATAAGTAATCAGCGACCGTCCCTACCTGGTTTGTGAGATATATGGAAGCTTTCCCAGACGCTCAGATTCAACTACACGCGGGATTGGATACTCATTACAATATTGAACACTCAGTACGAAGGGAACTGCTGACTCATCGTGGCGGTGCGGCGGCTTCACGGGTTCTACCGTTCCTGACCGCTCTATCTCATAGGCGCCGGGCGTCCGTTTCGCCATCGGCGTGTTAATTCAAATATACGGTATTAAGGAAAACGGAACCGTCGAACCCTCAGGGTATACTAATTAAAGTGCCGGGCTCAAACCCCTTTCTGATTAGATAGCCAAGAATGTGGGGGTACTATTGTATTACAGTACCTAGTCAAGACTTAGATTTGGTGCGTCAAACGCAGCCTTTTAGTTCATCATTATCGGTTACCCCGCGCTGTGCCTTTATCAAGTTCTAACAACCGCATTATTCGGACCTAACGTGGAACCATAATACATGTCTTGTCCGGCCCGCCTCATCTGTTCGCCATTTTCTTGACCAACACCATGGCGCCCAAGGCAAAGAGAATCAAAGTCGACGGAGGTAGTGCTTCTTAAAGCCAGCCCTTCTCTTGTTGCAGATTCAGCTGACTCAAATTTCAGTCCGAGAGGAGTTGACAGCACAGGAGCAAAAAGTGATTGTTTTGCTACCTGCAGAGAAACTTCTGCGAGAGCTTTTGCTCGAATGTGCTCAGCATTTCCCCGGTCTCGAGATTTGGATCACGGGTGGCTGGGTTCGTGACCGCTTGCTTGGCATCCCTTCGTCCGACCTCGACCTAGCTCTAAGCAAGGTGACGGGGAGAGAATTCGGCAAATTTCTCGAGAAGTTCTCCGCCGAGCCGGAGATCGAATCCAGGTACCGCTTGAAGGCAGACGACCTAGGCATCCCTGATTCCAAGTTCACCCGGTTTCATGTAATGGAAAGAAATGCCGACATGTCTAAGAAACTCGAGACAGCCGGCGGAAAGCTATTTGGCCTGGATGTTGACCTGGTGAATCTCAGAAAGGAGGTGTACGACGGCCAGAGCCGGACTCCGGACATGGAGTTCGGCACTCCCGAGGAAGATGCCTTCCGTCGTGATGCTACGGTCAATGCCATGTTCTTTCATCTGGAGAAGCAGGAGGTTGTTGACCTCACGGGCAGAGGGCTCGAAGATCTAGCTGCGAGAATTATGACGACGCCTCTGGATCCGCGCCAGACCTTCATGGACGATCCACTACGGGTGCTACGACTCATTCGGGTTGGTAGCAAACTCGGCTTCGCCCTACACCCGGAGGCTACTCGATGTATGAAGGAAAACGAGATACGGCGAGCACTGGACACAATGATCACTCGCGACAGAATCAACATTGAACTGTTCAAAATGATGAGGGATGCAAACATAGCGCTTGCCTTTCAGCATATTTTCGAGTCTAATCTTTACACGCCCGTCTTCCTCCGCCCTGATTCGTCCCTCCTAGAAACCTTACGGACCGAATTCCCTATTCTAGGATTGTCCACATCGCAGCCATGGCCAATGACGTGGCCAAGGGCCTCCCAACTTCTCGCCTTCCTCTTGAAAGATAGCAGTAATCTAGGGAATATGGTTCAGTCTGAGGAGAACGTCGATCATCTCTGGATTATGGCTGCCTATGCACCGATTGCTGGGCTTCGGCGAAAAATGCTCGGACAGGCGGTCCAGGAGGCGACGACTGCCCTCAGAATCCCCACCAAGATATCTAAAGTTCTTGAGAGCGCGCTCAGGAACTTCGATTCCATTCTGGCGATTCTGGACACCACTGCAACACAATCAGAGAAGTCCCCTTCACGAAGCCTTGTCGGCATGGCTCTTCGCTCCTGGGGCGCAACTTGGAGCACGCAAGTGACGTACGTCGTGCTAGCCCAGGCGGTGTATGCACCGCAAACCCCCACAGCATCAGCGCCTTTCGTGTGCGGTTCCTCCATGGATGAGTTTCTTGCAGGATCACTTCTCGAGCGATTTTCTGCGTTTGCCGATTTTGTGTGGGATCAAGACTTGCGCGATGCCCACCTCCAACGCCCATTACTGAACGGCAATGAGATTCAAAGACTTTTTGGTTTGCAGAAAGGGGGAAAGTATCTCAAGAGCGCGCTTGACGGACTGATGGCGTGGCAGCTCGAACATATCGATGGTGAGGTCGAAGATGCCAAGGCTTGGCTTCTTGGGCAGCAGAAGAGGCTAGGTAATCCTTTTGAAAGCAGAAAGCCAAACTGAATAATTATACCGCGCTTACAATGCGCCGACATGGTTCCGCACGAAGGCGTCGAGCATCCAAACCAACCAGGTCACTTGACTTCTTCTTCCCAATCGGATTCGATATCTTGAGAACAGGTGTCGTATTGTATGGCCTTATTTTAAGATGATACACGGTGTCGGAATGCCTGTCTCGGTCACTTGCGCCGATTTTATGCAGGTGTGTATTGTGCCACGATACGATATGATGATAAGATGCCAGGGGGGTGGACGCGTAGCATTCATGGAAGCGTATATTAAATGAGCTGCTCTTCGAGGGGCTCGGTCGCGAAGTAAGTGGCTTGGACTTTGCCCCCAAATCCGATTATACAACTATCCCCTAACCTAATGGAGCAGGGAGCGGAAACGAAACAGGCCAGTCAATAAGACTTTATCGCTATAATCATAATCATCCTCTAACTTCGTAAATCACAACGGCTTTTAACACTACAAATGAGTAGGCAAAAGTAGAATGCTATTCATCTCTCAAAGTTACCAAAAAACATAACTTGCCTAATAGGACCTCAGGCTAGTTTAACTAGAATTAGATTAACTATCTTTGTAAGTAAGGAGTGATAACCGTTAGGTACGACGATTCGACATGTAGTAATGAACATATATACTTGGCTGGAATTTTAAATAGAGTGCTTGTTGTGTAACCTCCACCCACCAGGGCCACAGCTTAGATTCCTCTTTTCCCCAAGTCACATCCAGGTTCTGTTCAAAGTCTTTGTTTTACGCGTTTACGTGACAACACGTACTGCGCGACCACAATACACTGATTATTAGCCATTACAAGGCAAGGAAATTTGGCTGTAATAGTAACGACTATAAATACAGTAGAGACATAGTGTAGTTTCTGCTTTTTGGTGCTTTCGGAAGCTTCGTAGAATGGATAGCTTAGGTCCGTATTGAATTGAGCATTGCGACCTAGCCCTAAGATCACATTGTGCTATACTATACCGACCCTGGATGACCTGAACATAGAATAAGGTGACGGCTGCATTGGTGATGAATTCGACCATCTCGTGGACTTTGATAAGGCGAGTCTGCGTCAGGCTGTTGTAAATACGGAAATCATAGGTTATAAGGTTACCAAAGGCGCAGAGATTTCGATGGGCTTTCACTTTAACCAAATACCTAGTTCCGTTAACCAGTCAAAACGCACACTTGGAAGCCGAGCGGCTATCGACAAGTATGGCGATGGGTTCCAGGGCAATGCGGGACATAATCTAAATCTTTCTAAGGCAAGAAGATGGCCAGTCAGAGACAAAGACACGGAAAATGAGATCTTCAATGCCTATGCTTTGCCGGCACTTGTCCTTGGCGAGAGCTGTAGAGAATGGGCTGGTAAGTATCTTGGCATGTCCTCAAGCATCAGTGGCTGTTCATCAACGTGTAAAAATCATGTATTTTTTTGCACAGTAGGTTTAAGAGATTCACGAAAATGATGATGCCGATACCCCAAACACTACCATAGTCAGGTGGCTAGGACCTGTAGTATCATCGTTCAGCCGTCTCATAATGCTTTCTAGGTAGGGATGAAACGCTTTATTCCTTGCATGAGATTCTCAATAACCCCAAAAACATAATAAACCATTACCAATAATCTTTCATCTCGCATAAATGAATCATCTAGGGCAAAATATAAACCTTGCTTTCTCCCTTCCTTCAGTTAAACGATTCTTTGTCGTCCCCTCACCCCTCACCCCCTATTTCATGTCCAAAATGTTGTGTAAGGACACGTATTCAAGGCATCCTATATTGCGGAGACCCGATCGCTCTTACTATAATAGGGCTTCAAGCTCACGGAACTCTCGGGTTCTCATCCACTAAACACTTCACTTCACTTTTCACATTTATCGTGAACCTTACAAACTATGACTCCGGAAGCTTCCTCCTCGAGGCGCGCTAGACACAAGATGGCTGCCCAAAGCGGCTCCCAGCGTGAGCATCTTCTGTCACTCAAGTTAGACGATCCAGAGCGGAAGAGGCTCATCAGACGTAAGGCAAATTCGATCAGGGGAGGACCTATTGGCCATGAACATGGAATGTATTGGAAGGGAAAATCCCGGTGGTTGAACATCGGGTTCGAAGGTGAATTGGGCAGAGGATTCAGTATGGACGAGGTGCAATTCCTGGAAAACTTTGCAGCTCACCAGTCATCATGGACCAAGAACGACGCTCTTGCTGAGCTGTACGCGTTCTCAGGCAGCACGAGATACGCTTGAGAAATATCAATAAGATCGTTTGCTTCGGCCTCGGCTCCCCTCAAGTCTGCTTAGATCCATGCGCTGGCGATGAACCCTATGGAGCAATGATGGCGTGGCGCTCTTACTGTCAATACGCAACGGCCCTTGAGCTTGCTAAGCTGTTCAAGGAATTTAATGGCATGGTGTTCACCCCAAATGACGAGTCCAAGACACTAAGCGAAAGCTTGCTCAATGAGTTCATCGAAGTTCCCTGCAATGCCTTCAGAGACGATTGGATTACCTACGGAGGTGAAGAGGATTATGCGCCTCTGGCACAGGCAAAACTGTTAATACCAAGGCTCAAGACAATATCGGCGCCCAAACCGGCATAATAGCGATAATTGACAGATAGCTAAACCGACAGACGTGTCGGAAAAGATGAGCCATTTGAGAACAAGATTAAAAGGAAATGGTAAAGGCGGCCAAGCGAGTTGTGGCTTTGTCACGGAAATAAAAAGGTCAATCCGCTTGGTGGTCTTGGACTACCCCTAAGAACTAGTTGGTAACCGTTGGCTATTCTCGCGTTCCTGAGTCGCTTGAACTGATATAAATTCTTAGCGTACCTGGATGCACGTTAGCTGTAACGTAGCTGATCCAGCCGATCCAGGGCCCTTCTCCTCTACCCCTCTATCCTCCGTTTAGCAAGGCTATGGAGCGGCCGAGACATGAAAATCTGGTGTGGTACAATAGCCAGTGGTTGAGCCATACGGTGGATTATACTGCAGGGTATAATATCCAGTGATGAGATACACCAATGATCTCAATCGGCCATGTATAGGTCTTGTCCTCGAGGTTCGGGGAGCCTAGTCCGTAGTTATAGCAGTTAGCAATTGACAATAGCTAAAGAAAACCCTAGTAGCTAACAAGTTACATAGCACTGACCGAGCTTTTTAGTGGCCGCCTTAAAATCATAGATGGGAACAGTCCTAAAAGTTCGGGGTCAGTAACAGGTAAATCCGTATGAGTATCAGAAGCATGTGAAGCCCATGATACATTATTTTAGTCCGAAAGGAGCACTCATCCTTAACAAATAACCGGAGTAGAAAAATAATAACATCAAGAATTCCTTACTCTCCGTAGATGTTGGTCCCGTACCCCGTGATAATGGGTACAGCTAGCGAAGATTGGACCTGCAGGTCAATCGTACCCGGAGGAAGCTTGTCCGGGTTCCATGTAAGAACGAAACTGCTCCCTTCTTGATAGTAGGTGTTGTCCGGGACAACAGTCGTAAACGGACAGGTGTCCCGGCTCTTGATTTCCGTCGGGTGACTTTGCGCGATTCTTGCCAAGAGGGCGGGGATTACCAGCATCTTTATCAGGGACTTGGCCATTATCGTCGTAGAGTAATGGAAGCACACGGCTGTTTAAATATTTCGACGGGTACGGCCACTATTCAGCGTACACAAGACTAGTAAGGTGGCATGGCGGTGCCAACGGCAAGGTGGTTCAAAGAGATACAGTCATCTTCGTAACCAGGGTCTAATTTAGCGAGGGTCCGATTTAGCGAAGATCCGATGTAGCGAGATTCCGATGTAGTAATGATCCAACTGTGTTGCGCAGTTGCAACAGCAAGATGTTATAGCTAATTAATCGTCGAGATCAGGCAGCGGCTTTCTGACCTGGCTGCCACATTGAAGTATATTTACTAGTGCTACCTACATGGTGAACAGAGCTCACCAAAGCCAGCTTGTGTTATTGCTTCCCTTTTCCCGCTCTCTGGCTTTTTGTATGTGCACTGTTTGAACAAGATTTCTTCAAGACAGCCGTGTCGCTGCTGGGTCGAAATAGGCTCGGTTGGGTGAAAGCATACACTTTTTTAGATGCGGGACTCCAAACTAGCTTATACGCGACCAGAACGGGCAGGACATACTTTTTGAAAGTGTGAGAGACCATTGAACAGAGGCGAAAGATTTGCGTGCGTCAACAATGGAGAGTCCGGCTCTGGACCGGCGAAGTCATGGTCGTACACGATGTCGCTTAGAAGATTGTCAACTAGATCAACAAATTTGCTGCTACCTAAGATTTTGTGATGCAGTTTGATCTTCTGATGGCTGTGCTACCATGGCCTTTTGTTTGCTTCACACTGCAAGCTGTCCATCCGTGCTACGCAGGCCGAAGCTATCATAGTGAGCGTTAAATTTGGAAACTATTCTACGCTTGGTTTCTAATTCTAAGAAATAGAGCGCATTTATATGAAGAATATTTCCCTAATGAACCCTTAGCTAGAAGAATTCATAACCAGGCTCTATGCTAAAGTTCTTACTATTTCTGCGTCAGGGTGTCAAGTACCCTGGCAGTAACTGTTGAACTAAGGGAGATTGGTAAACTACTCTACTCCCGTACTAGATACCAGATCCCCTGGAGCCCTTAGGGCCCCTTTCACTTCCTTTTTCATCCTAGTTATACATACTGCTTGACTCTCTACTCATATGTGTCTCTACTCTTTTTGACAGTTACGCATAAAGCAGGGCAAAGAACGTCTCATTGCTTTGTAACGTCTTAGCTAACTGATCCGCTCACCTTGATCTGCTCAGGGCACCTTCGTGGTGCCGGACAGTGTCCCAGCATTCTCCAACAAGAAACGGAGCCTTCAGATCCACCCGGTCTACATGATGCTGAAGCGCTGCACTACTTTTAAGACTTTGTGAATCGGCGCGTCGATCTAGCCTTAACTAAGCTTCTAGACGAGATGAAGCACCTCGAGTTTGCTGGGGTTCTGGGATGTCGTTCGCTGAACATTACCGGTTGAAGCCAAGTTCAAGGATGCGAAGCTCATCTATATGGCTTTAGATTTGGTGTAAAACAGTTAGAAAAGTGTTAGCGAGTATTGATCTTCTTAGCATCACTCTATTGGATCTGGTCTTTGAAATGCGGAGCATTGCTTGCAATGTATCGGATTGCTGTCTAAATAAAACTTGAAGCTAACTTAGGATGATATGGTCAAGTGACCCGCAACTCCTTTTGCCCATAGAATTGCAGGATTAGGCAAATCGACTTTATGCTTTGCTGTGGTCGACTAGTTTCTTAGCGGAAAAAGAATTAGATAATCTCGCTGTATTATTTGTCGCATATTTCTACCGTACCAGTTCGATGTTTGAACCAGAGCGGGCTTTGCCGAGCGAGATTTTGAGAGATATCCAGAAGTGTAAATATTCTTGAAGTAACTGCTCTCGGAGCGTAAAGAGTGGGAAAGTTTGGAAGATCTGATAGAGACGGACAGCGATCGAGGTTTACAGGATAGTCCCTAAAACTGAATTTCGCGAGAAGAAGAGGTACATTATTTTTTCTATCTTGTATGTTACGTCTCTTCACGCCTTTATTTTACTACAATAATGTTACACATGTAACCCGAATCGCATCCTCATGTTTTTTTCGTCGCTTTCCTGAAGGAATGAACTGTCAGGGGTTTGTGTCCTAGAGTGAATAGACAGACCTGTCTGCAGCCAAGGTAGTAGTTAGGGCTCAATAGTGTAGTCAATTGATTCCTGAACCTCCCAAATTCAAGAGGGAGGTTCAGTCACTTATATATATACAGAATCTCACTAGTCCTACACCATAGGGTAGCTGGTAACTAGTTCCCTGGCATGAACAAAGAGAAATAGAGCTTATACAGAAAGAAAAAGGGGGAGGGTTGTTATGAGAAGGAATTAGCTGTCTAACTATCTACCCGGGTCATCATCAGATCTACAGCTTGGGCCGATTATCAGCGCGTTATCCGGCCCCTCCCCGTAGGGATATAGTATAACGACTCTCTTCAATTCCGGCAGCTAGTTGTACGCCTCTGAATAGCGCGTAGAATCCCCAACCGACATCGGCTTCTTACTTGAATAGCTGTCGAACACTGCAACAAGTATCCGCCGTAGAGGAGGCCTAGGGTGGTCCTGAGGAAAGCGGGACTTTTGAAATATCCGGGCTTGTGGCAGCGGCACGGACACCGCGGCTTGCATGGGCGCATTTCTGAAAGCCGGACGTTTACGGTTGAGAACGAGCTATTCGGCCCCGGCAACAGCGAACGTTCTTTGTTGCCGTGACCCTCGTCGATTTCGAATAGTCCACTCTTCTCTCCGGTAGGCAGGCTGTGTGATGTCTTATCGGCAAAGCCTATACTTCGAAAAATAGCCTCCATGCGCTCAAATGTCTGTTCGCTTCTGTTCTGAGCTTCCAACAGCGGGGAAATGGCGGAGAGTAGCGTTTCTTGGTGTATTGCAGACTGCGCTGTATTGCGCCGCTCGGATTCCTCCATCACGACCTGGGTTTCTTCCAGCTGGAGTTGAAGCCGCAAATTACCCTCACTTTGGGATGTCAGTATGCAACGCTAATATCAGCTGAAGCATGGGCAGTCATACGACGTTAGAACGGCGAGCGAGCTGCTCATGTCAAGCTTAGCCTGGCGCAGGTTCTGCTGCTTTTGCTCGACGGTGTGCTGAAAACGCAACCACTGCAACTTCCTCGCCTCCCCATTGGGACCTTGAAGTCTGTACACCTCGAGGTTCTCTAAATAAAGTAGCTGTTGCTTAAGATTGTCACTATGTCGCTGCAGCGAACTGACGTTGTCTTCTTGACGGAAGCAGTCCTGTCCCACATAATAATTAACCACAGCGCCACAGCACAGCCATATAAGCACACCGGCCATAGCTCAGCTTAATTTCGGGACAGGATGTTGGGGTCCTCAATTCCTGTTCAGGTTTCTGCGATCTGCTTTAGAATAGCTCTCTAAATCGGTTCGACAAAGCGTCAGCTTTTCACAGCCATGGCCAGCTTAAGCACTACAACGACGCCTAACTCTCACCACCCAAAGCAACCCCAGAGGAGTTATTGCCGCCATGCCCCGGTCCAAAACTGCATCCCCTTCGAAGCCCAGGATGCCTTGATAAAGTGGGGCTCAAGGCTTGGTAAAGGTCGCGCAAACGACGCCGGCAATGAGGGCTTTGTTTTTCAAGCAGAGATCGCATCACGACAATATGCTGTAAAGGTTGTAAGTGCTAGCGACTTATTTCTATCCTCCCTGGACTCACGATGATCACCTTAGTTTAAGTTCTTCCACCCAGCCAGTGAGAAGTATTAATACTGGGAAACCTATCTGGAGGATTCCTACCCTTTGAAACATACACTAGAGGCCCCTTTAATTCAGGGGCAAGGAAGCCTTCGTTTTTATTTATTCTACCACTTACCACCATTTACCACCACTTATAACCACCTCCCACCACCTCCCGTGCTGGTAAGTGGTGGTAAATGGCCTAGGGGAGCGGCATATGCCGAGCATAGGCGCGTGCATGCGCTATAGCCTTCAAATCGCAAAGGTCCTTCCCGGTTAGGTGGTAGGGTTACCTATTTGGGCCGTATAGAATCTGGCGGAACAAAAAGTTCGATAAGTAAGACCTTCGTTGAAAACGAAGGCACTGTTGTCTTCTCTTTTTATTGGCTAAACCAGGGGGAAGTATTATGGCATCCAACCATTGGCAACTTCTTGATGGAATCTTACGTATTTCAACATTACAACACATACCTGTAGGGCTTGTAACATCCAGCCATGGAGACGCTCTATACTTCTTTGACGTCGCCAAATCATATCCGCCTTCTCAAACTCCACAGAAACACCGCTGGCAAAGTCGATGCAGACCTGCACATAGTTGACCTAGAAACTTGCCCCGAATACACCTGCCTATCCTATACCTGGGGCAGTCCCAGATGGGAAGACGAGGGCAAGGATTGGACCAGCCAGAACCAGTCGGTCCTCATTAAAGGCCACAACTTGGCCATTGGACGGAACCTCAGAAATGCGCTAGATCACCTCCACGGAGTACTGGAGGGGAGGCACATATGGATCGACGCCATCTGCATCAATCAGAGTGATACGCCAGAGCGCAACGCACAGGTAGCCCTCATGAAACTCATTTACGAGCAGGCGTCGGACGTAATCGTCTGGCTCGGCGAGGCTATGCCGGCCTGGGAGCAGGCCATCAAGAACATGGATCGTTTCGCGTTGACGCTCGAGGGATACTGGGAAGTGTGGCCGCAGGTGATGGAGGCATTGAATGGCGCGTTCGCTGACTGCGAACTAACGGACGAAGAGCACGTGCAGATCATTCACTTCTTAACGGGCAATAGGTGGTTCAGCCGCATGTGGACTACGCAGGAGCAAATCCTGGCGAAGGAAATCCGGTTTCTGTGCGGAGACATCTCTATATCACTGGAGACGATATGGAAGGGCGGCATGATTGCGGTACTGTCGGGAGCTACGTCCGCGTGGGCCGATTTGGATGTTCGCCGGGAAGAATGGAATAAAGATTTCTGCAACACGGTCTCGATCCGATATCGATATCGCGAAGAGCCGGAGTCGATAGGGGCGAATGCTCATAGCTATCGGAATCGTCAAACAACGGACCCAAAGGACAAGGTGTACGGTGTGCTTGGTATCTCTCGTACGTCAAGGCATCCTCTCATTTGTCCTCAGTCTGTCTGACAATATCATGGATACTAGGGACAACAGACAAATGGATCGAAGAACCATTAGTCGTTGACTATGGCCTTAGCGTTCAAGATATATATATTCAAGCAGCGATGTATGGGCTGGTGGCTTGGAAAGGTTTGGAGGCTTTATGTCACGTCGGCGATAGGACACAAAACCAAATCCCGGACTTGCCGAGCTGGGTGCCTGACTTTACCCAAGCGCTTCCCTGGAAAGCGTTCCAGAAAACAGGGGAAGACATGAAATTTAAAGCAGCGTCCTGTTTGCAGACAGAGCTTTACCTGAACTCCGTAAAAAAGGGGGTTGTTGTGTTCAAAGCCGCCCCTATTGACTCTATTGTGAGCACCTGTGATGCCTACTGGAAGGGCCGAGAGAAAATGGGTATGTCAGAGTTTATGAAGCTTTTGTTCCGACCGGCGGCCCCAACGACACCCTACGACGAGGATGTAGCGTCCATCATCTTGCGGCTGATCGTAGCAGACGGTTTCAAGAATGAAGGCATCGACCCGCGCAAAAACCTAACAGAGCTCGTCGAACAATGGCTTTTCAGCGGCCTCTTCTGCTGCGATGAAGCTCATCATGGTGAATTTGACTTGGCAATCGCCTTCTGGCGGGATCCAAAAGCCCAGATTGCGTCCATAGCAGAGGCACTCGATATACGATGTGGCGTTTTAGAAGAACTACTAGAGCCGATATCCAGAGGTGCAAAGCTGTGCAAGACAATTGAGGACATCGAATTAGGTTTCAAGGGGAGAAGCCGGCGGGACGACGTTCTCGCACGATACATGCAAACGAAACGACATGAACTCGACATGCAGTGGGAATATACAGGTATGAACCGGCGTTTCTTTCGCACGACTCGGGGATACGTCGGAGTTGGGCCGCGTACCATCGAGGGAGGTGACCGAGTTTTGCTCCTCCACGGTGCCCATGTTCCGTACATCTTTCGCCATCTACCCAAAGATGACGAAACCGTTTTCGACTTTGTGGGTGAAGCTTATTTGCATGGGTTTATGTACGGTGAGGCGCTGGAAAAAGGGGAACTAAAATGGGAGAAAATAAGCGTTTATTAATGCTCTCGTTTTAACGTAAGGTATTATTAGGTAGGTTTTTTTTAGGTTTATTATTATACTTGAATTAAAAAAAGCTTTGCTTTTTTTAGTTAACGTATTTTATAAACGAATTAGCTATATAAGCGAACTAGCTACTTTAACATTTTGGACATTTTTTTGTACGATTAACTTTAAATCTTTTAGTTTTTAACTATTTAATATAGTAAGCGTTTAAAAAAAATCTAACATTGTTTTCGCGCTTAAAACGATTAAGCAAAACTTTAAATGAACTGTTTAACGTATAACTAAAATTTTTAATGTTTTTTGTATAACTTTGCGCAATTAATAACTTAGTTATAAAATATAACGCAAAATAACTTCTAATTATTAAAAGCTTTTTTTGTTCGAAAAAAAATTTATTATATAGTATATAACTAACTTTATTATATAATTGTTTTTTTTTTAACATAATAATGTTAAAAATATAGCTAATTAACTGTTAATAATATATAGTAAACTATTTGTTAAAAAAAATTAAACATTAAACTTTATATAATAAACTTTTAAGCTTATAATACGTTTTAACTAACAAATTAATTATAAACGCGTTTTTAATAAAAATTTAGGGAATTGATACACACGCATGAAGAATTGATATACACGCATGATCTTACACACGCATGACTTTTTAACTGGTCTAATCCAAAATTTGACCCGCAGTACTTCTGGCTACAACAGACCCACTTACTGACCTAGTGCATCCAATTGCAGGTCTGCAATTGAAGGGTCTGCAATTAAAAGGTCTGCGAATAGCTTCAAATGCAAGGTCTGCAATTGAAGGGTCTGCAATTGGAGGGTCTGCAATTGAAGGGTCTGCGAATAGCTTCAAATGCAAGGTCTGCAATTGAAGGGTCTGCGAATAGCTTCAAATGCAAGGTCTGCAATTGAAGGGTCTGCAATTGGAGGGTCTGCAATTGAAAGGTCTGCGAATAGCTTCAAATGCAAGGTCTGCAATTGAAGGGTCTGCAATTGGAGGGTCTGCAATTGAAGGGTCTGCGAATAGCTTCAAATGCAAGGTCTGCAATTGAAGGGTCTGCGAATAGCTTCAAATGCAAGGTCTGCAATTGAAGGGTCTGCAATTGGAGGGTCTGCGAATAGCTTCAAATACAAGGTCTGCAACTGCAAACCCTTCAATTGCAAGGGCTTGTCTTAGTGGTAGTCAATCTACAGTTGGGTGCAAGTACATTCTGAACGGTAGCAAAGACAAGGTGCACTAACAATTAATTTTGGAGCCAATAGGAGCCTGTAAAAAGTCATGCGTGTGTAAGATCATGCATGTGTATCAATTCTTCATGCGTGTGTATTAATTCCCAAAATTTAATTATATATTATGTTTAATTTACTTTTATATAAATTATAATAATTATAAATAATATTAATAAAAAAAATATTTATAACTTTAATAAAACTAAGTTTATAATAAGCAAAATTATAGCTAAATTAGTTATAATTACTTTTAATTATATAAAAAACTTAAAATTAACAAAATAAAGCAATTATAAATAGTTTATAGCTATTAAAGCTATTTTATTATATAATTATATTGTTTTATTATATATTATTTTAATAAAACAAAACTATTTATTATTTTAGTACGAAAACATTTTATTATTTAACAATTAAAAAGTTAAAACAACAAAAAATAAATAAACAACAAATAAACATAAGTTAAATTAAATTAAACATTTTAATAAGCATATAAAAAATCGTACAAAAAATATATATTGCTTTTTTATTTTTAATAGCTATAAAAGCTATTATTTAACTAACTTTAAATTATACGTTAAAACTAACAATATTATTACTTTTTATATACTGCTATATTTGTTTTATAAGCTTTAGTTATTTAATGTTAATTGTTTTAGCTTTTTAAAACGTATATATAACAAAAAAATTAAACATTTAATATAAGCATATATTTTATACGTTAATAAAAAAGATTTTTTAACCGCATTTTTTAACGCGTTTATTACGTTAATAACAGTTATAGGTTAGTAGCTTAGCTAGTAGCTATGCTTTACACTAGCTATTGCACCCGTAATTATTAACTTTTGTAAACCTTGTGGACTGCTACTAGCTACACGCACTAGTTACTACAGCTATAAAGATCCTGCATATATATAGCTTACAAAATTTATAAACCTTGCAAATTTTTTCCTTTTAGTTCTTTATTTGTAAATTTTGTACAATATATACTGTTATAAAAGCTTTGCTTTTTTTTTTGTATAAAATATAACAATTTATAAATCGCTTTTTTATTTAAAGCATTAAAACTGCTTTTAAATATTTTTTATAAATATAAATTAAACAAGCGTTACACTATAGCGTTATAACAACCTACTGCAAAAAAATTTGCAAACAAACCTTTAAACTAACTTAAACTAGATTTAACTTTAGCTTTAAACCTACGCTATAGCGCGGTTACCCGAAAAACAAGCTAACCTTAAAAAAGTAGCTAAAAAACAAGTCCGTTTTTCCTTTCCGAACATAAAAGCTTTTGCTTCTAAATTTAATAAAACACTTAAAACTAAAACATAACAAAAGTTGTTATTACTGCTTTATATATATACTTTTAAACTTAATACTATAATATTAAACAAAAACAAAAATAATACTTTTATTAAAAACTTTGAAAAATTTAACTAATAAGTTAATATTAACAAGTTTATTAAAAACTAATATTATAATAATAAAAATAAACTATAGCGGGCTACTATTATTTTACTAGAAAATTTTGCAGCTTATTACTTAAAAAGTAACAACTTTGCATTTTTGTTTACGTTAATAACAAATAAAGCTAAAAAAGTTTTACTTAATGCTATAAAACTAATAAACAAAAAAAAGTTCTGCAAACTTTATAATTATTTTAAAGCGTTTTAGCAAAAGTTTAAGTTTAAAAAGCTTATATTATATTTTAACTGCTAATAAATAATAAACTTATATAAACTTTTTGTTATAGCAAAAATGCAGCAAAATAAAATAGTTAAATAAGTTTAATACTTTAGTGCTAAAAGTTTAAAAAAAATTATAAACCTTAAAATATTAAATGTTAGCTTAAAAAATAAAGTAAAAAACTTTAAAGCTATAATTAAACAACTTTAAAGTTTTAACTTTAGCAGTAGTTTTATTTATATTATGCTTAACTTTAAATATAACACTTTAAACTGCTTGTTTAATAAGCTAAAAACTATAACTATTAATTATAACCGATTATAAAACTAACTTAATAACTTTAACTAATATATTATAAATTTAATTTTATATTATAGTATAACCTTAAGTTTTACTTAAATAAACCGCACTAAAAAAAAAACCCGAAAATTTATTAAAGTTTACGTTCTTACTTTTTATAATAATAAAAAAAAAAACGATATTAAGTTTAAAGTTTAATAGCAAAAAATAAAAAACCGCATTATTATTAACGCTAATTAATTTGCTAATAACGCTGCTATTATAGCTAACATTAAATTTTATTTAAAAAAATTAGTAGTAAAAAACTTACAACTTTATTTTATAAATATTTATTTTAATATACTTGTTATATTAACTTAATTGTTTTTACACTTATAAAACAACTATTACAATATTAACTTTGCTAATAAAGCAAAAAAAAAGTACTAAAAACTTATAATGCTGGATAACTTTAATAAGTTTTTTGCTTTTAAAGTAAACTTTGTTTGTTTTGTTAAAAAAACTTAACTTTTTAAAAAAAAATAGAAAAAAAAGTTCAAAAACAAGCTTTACGTATAACTAAATAATAAAATTATTTTAGAATATTTTAAGCTATTTGTTACGTTTAATAAATTCTGCAAATTTTACATTTAGCTGTTTTACTACTTATACTTAAGCAATTAAAAAAAAAATATAGCCTGTAAAACAAAAAAAACATAAAATAATTTTATTAAAAGTAATAGCTTTAACTTTAGCTGCAGCAGTAGCTTTTAGTTAAACAATTATAATAGTTAAAGTATATTTATTAACATTTAGCTAACTTTTTTTTAAATATTTAAATTAAGTGCTAAAAAAATGCGTAAACTTATTTTAAAAAAAAAGTGCTTTAGCTATAAACAGCTTAAATATATTATTAAAAACTGCTTTTAGAAAAACTTTCGAACTATTAATTATAAAGCTTAAATTATAGCTATTATTGCATTATATAATATAATATTAGCAGCTTTTAATACGTATTAAAAAAACAAGCAAAAAAATAATAATGTTTATAAGCAAGCAAAAAATTAACTTTAAGCAAAATAAACTTTTGCTTAAAAAAGTTTTTAAAAACAATAAAAAAAAAAAATATAATAAATAGCTTTTTAAAAAGCAAGCTTTTTTTATACATTTGTACTATAAATAGCAATAAACTTTTTTTAACTACTTATAATTTTTTTAAAAACATAAAAACAAGCTTATATATAAATGTAAATATTTTGTTTGCAGAAAAAATTATTAAACATTTTTGTTTAACTATAGTTAATTAATTTAAACTAGTTAGCGTAACTAAATATAATAGCAACAATAATTAAAATATATGCTAAATATTGTTAATTATACTTAAAATTTATAGCAAAACTTTTAAACAAATATTTGTTTTTATGCTTAATATATAGTATAATATTATTTTAAAAAAACTATAGTTTAAAAAACATAATATACTGTTAAACAATAAAAAACGTTAATTAATTTTTTTATTAAAGCTACTTTTCGACTATATTATAAATTAAAACTTAGCTATAAATAAAACAAACATTTGTTTATAACATTTGCGCTATTAAGCAAACTTTAATAAAAGGAATAAAAAACTTAATAAAAAAAACAAAAAAAAAAAGCAACAATAGCTTGCTATTAAAACATATAATAACTATAAAACAGCTTTAAAAAAAATAAAAATCTTAAAAAAAAGCGATCTTATTAAAAATTATATTGTAAAAATGTAATACTATATTAATAATAACTTACTACTATTTTTGCTAAAACTTTTTTATAAAAAAAAAAAAAAAAAAGCTAAACAGCAAAAAAAACAAAAAGTATAAAAAAAAAGTTTATTTGCAAATTAAAAATCGAATAGTATAAAATTATATTATATAAAGCATAATAAAATAGTATAATATAAAAAAAAATTAAACATAAAAATAATTATAATTAGCGCTATAGTTTTTAAAAGTATAATATAAAATAATAAGTTTGCTTGCTAAATATAAGTTATTAATATTTATAAAGTTAACAAAATAATTAAAAATAAAAAAGCAAAAGAATTTTTTAATAAAAAAAGCGTAAAACTTAAGCAAAAAGTAATAAAACTTATATTTAAAAAATATTATAACTTTTTGTAAACTTTTAGTAAAATAAACTTTAACATTTTGCTATTTTATTAAAAACAAGTAAACTATAAAATTAAGTTTTTAAAAAACAAGTCGCTTACTAATTTAAAATATAGCTTTTTGTACAAAATATTATTAAACGAGCTAAAAGCTATAAAAAAGTATTTAATAAATAATTTTCGAAAAAGTTTTATTAAACTAAATAGCGCTTTTTTTATGTTGTTAATATTATTTGTTAACAAGCTAAATAATAGCTTATAGTTTTGCGTAAACTATAAAAAATTAAACAAGTTAACAAAAAAAAACTGTTATTTATTTTTATTAATTAAAAAAACTTTATTATAAATTGTTAAAGCTAAAATTTTTACTAAAATTAATATATGTTAAACGTTTTACTGAATTAAAATATAACCTAGCAAAAAAAACTTAACTATTTTTTGTATACAGTATAATATATATTGCTATAAGGTTTTATTGTTTAAATTAGCTAACGGACCGTTTACGTTTTAACAATATATTAATAATACGTTGTTTAATTATTTAAATAACTTTTGCAACATATATATAAACAATATTTTTATATATTTAAATAATTTAAAAAACTACTATATACACGTTAAAAAAGTGCTATAACGTTTAAAAAATGCTAGTTTATAAGTTAACTTTAAAAAGTTAAAATTTTACGTAACTAAAACTAAGTTTTTAAGCTATATTATTAGTACGAAAAACGTATAAATTAACTTTAAAAAAGTACGTATAATTTATAATTAAAAAGCTTTATTAACTGTTAAAAAAGTGCAGTTGTTTTTAAAGTTTTATAACTTTTACTAAAAGTTCGTTTATAAATATAATAAAATTGTAGCCCTTTTAAACTAACTAACTAAAAAAAAAACCTTTTTTAAATAAACAAAAAAATGTAAAAAATTATTTAAAAAAATAAAAAAAGCGTTAATTTTGTTTTTAATATTGCGCTATTATAATTATAACTTATTTACTAAAGTAAAAACGGATATATTAAACGAAGTATGCGCAAAAGTGCTAACTTAATTATATAGTAAAAAATAACATTTTATAGCTTTTTATTTAAAGATTATATATAACGCTAAATTAAACTACAAAATGTTTAACAAAAAAATACTTATAATAACATTAGCTTTTAAAAAATAGCGCTTAAAGTTAATTAGCAATTAACGCTAAAAACTATTTTTAGTAATTATTAATTATAAGTTTTTAATATACTTTAATAAAAAATAACGTTTTAACTTACGTTAAACTAATTAAACAACTTTATTTTTAAAGTATAACTTTATAATTATTTATTAACTAAAAAGAAAAAACGTGCTTACTAACGCTTTATTTTACAAGCAAAAAAACTTAAGTACTTAAAAAAAAAAGCAAAAAGCTTAGCGTTATATAATTATATTTAAACTAACGAATAGTATAATAATGCTTACATAAATAAAGGTTGCAATATTTATTTTTAAACTTTGCGCAAAATTAAAAGCTTTAATTAGCTTATAACTAACAAATAAAGTTCTAGCTAAAAACCGCATAAATTTTAGTATAAAAATTTATTAGCAAAAAGCATATATTTATAAAAGTAAAAACTTTAACTTTTAAAATATAAAAAATAGTTTAACTATTTATAATAAAAAGCTAGTTATATTTAACTTTTTTTATTTTTAAACTTAACTAATTAAAAAAGTATATTTTTATATAATTATAGCTTACTTTAATAAAAAAAAAACAAAACGTTTAATTGCTAAAAAGTTTTAGTAGTTAAAATTAAGCAACAATTATAATATTTATATAGCTAATTATATAAAGTATAAACTTACTAAAGTTTTTAAAAATAAAACGTTAAACAAACTTATTTTACTGTTAATATTAAACAAAGTTTAAAAACATTTAGTTATAAATTTTAAGTTAATATTAAAAAATAAGCACGAATATAATAACGCGTTTATAATAGTAAACCGATTAAATAAACAAGCATAAACAGTTTTTTGTATTATAGCTGCTATAGCAACAAATATAGCTCGTATATATTATAAAAGCTTATTTTATATGTTTAAAGTACTAATTATTTTAACGTTTAATAAAAGCTTTTAATTTATATTTACGTTTATAAATAAATTATATAAATTAATAAGTATAATTTATACTTTAGCTTCGTTCAGCTATTATAAAACAGTAAGCTAAGCGGAAGTTATAAACAAATATTTTAATTAATAGCTTAAACTATACGTTAACTACTATTAAAACGATTAATTAAAACGTATTTTTATAATAAACTATACGCAAGCAGTTTTATTTTACAAATTTACTAGCTTAGCTTTATATAAAATAAAAATAAGCTTTTTTATGCTATTTTACTTCGATTAAAAAAATAAAACGGCTAAAAATAAATTAAATAAACTGTTTGCGTACAAATTAGCTTTATAAAAAAACGTATAAAATAAAGCGAAAAAGATTGCTAAATATGTAAATATAGCAAAAATATACTTATTGCAAGCTTAAAAGCATATAATATAATAAACTAATAAAAGCTGCTAAAATTTTAACTTTAATATAAATAACTATATGTTAATTTTAAAAAAAAAGCAGTTATAAAAAACCGATAAGCTTTTTAATAAATTAAACTACTTTATAATTTAACAAAAGTTTAAAATTAAAGAGCGCAAAAATAACATATTTGTGCTAAAAATGTTACTGTTTTAAAAAGCAACAAATAAGTATTATATAAACCGCTTGCAAAAATACTTAAATAACTTATTATTAAAGTAAATAGTAAAAAACCTAAAAAAAAAAATAGTAAAACTTAACAGTAAAAAAAAAGAATTTACTGTTAAAAAAATACGCGCATTTAAAATTTACTACTATAAACTATAGTACTAAATAGATTAAAAAAGCTAAAATATAAATAATAAGTAATATTTAGCAAAAAATTTTAAAAACAGTACTAAAACTTTAAAAAACTTTTATAAAGCTAATTTAAATGTAGCAAAGCTACTAGTACAATTAAATACGTAAATAACTGCAGCTAAAAATAACAGTTTTTTAAAAGCATATTTTAATAATAATAAACTAATAAGTTATTAAAATAAACTTAAAAAAAAGCAAAAAACTTAAGTATAAGCTATAATATAAAGTAAACTAACAACTTAAAATATAAAAAAACTAATGTAATAATTTAATAAAACAAAAGTTTAGCAATTAATTAAACAGCAAAAACTTAAAGTAATCTTTTTACTTATTAAAAAGCACTTAATTTTTTTTAAATTAGCAGTTCGACTTGCGGACAAGCCGTTTTTTTAAAGGGGGAGTAGTTATAAGTTAGTGGCTTAGCTAATAGCTATGTTTTACACTAGCTATTACACCTACAATTATTAACTTTTGCAAACCTTATAAACTGCTACTAGTTACACGCATTAGCTATTATAGCTACAAGAATTCCGCATACATATAGCTTATAAAATTTGCAAACCTTGCAAATTTTTTCCTTTTAGTTTTTTATTTATAAATTCCGTACAATATACACTGTTATAAAAGCTTTGCCTTTTTTTTTATATAAAGTATAACAATAATTGAACAAAATATACGTAAAAAGTTTTAAAAAGTAAAACTAGTTTTATATAACTTAAAATATGTTATTTTATAGCTTAATTATTGTCCAATTATTTTATATATTAAAAAATTATTTTCTTTTTTATTAAACAACTAACAATTAACTATTTTAAACAACTAGTATAAAGCTAAATTTTAATTTTAATATATTTAAAATTAAATTATATAGCATTAAAATAGCTTACTAACAATTATTATTAAAAATATATAATAGTTAACGCGTAATATATAAGCTTTTTATTACTGTTATATAATAATAAAAAAAAGATTAATATACTTTAAAAAGCAAACAAAAAATTTAGCTAGCGTTATTATACAAAAAAAACTAAAATATAAAATAAAAAATTATTTATTATAAAAAAAGCTAAAAAACTATTAGCCGAACAAAAAACTGTTGCATAAAAAATAGCTAAAAACTGTTAAAATAGTTGTTATATAAAAAAGCAAAAAATACGCACGCAACAATATAAAACTTGCAGCAAGCCTAACTATAATGCGCACACTTGTTTAAACAAAGTAAAATTAGCTAGCAAATTATTGTTTAATTAGTTTAAATTAATTATATATATTATAGTTAAATTATTTTTAATTGTTTTTAATTAATTATATAAAAGGATATTTAAAATGTTAAAATAGCTAGTTTGCTTATATAGCTAATTCGCTTATAAAATATGTTATACTAAATATTTATTTAAATTTTTGTTAAGCATAAAGTTTAAAACACCTAATTTATATAGCATATATATATAATAAAACAATATAAAACATTACTAATTAAAACCTTTAATTAGTTAACTCGTTTATATTTAACAATTTATCTTTATTTCCCTTTTTTATTATATAACCTTGTTATTTTTATTTATAGTTTAACTAGATCTTTTAATGTTATTTACATTAAATGACCTAATTTAAAGTATTAATCTAATTCGTAGTTTAGGTGCCCTTTGAGCGCCAGCGAAGAGGGTCCACGAAGGGCCCTAAAATGTGTTGTAGACATGGCTAAATGCTGCTGCATATGCGGAGAGAAGCCACATTCGCTGTGGCTGACCACTCTCCACGCTACCTATATCGGTACCTAACTAGGTTAGTCCAGCCCACTTGGCGCATCTCAAATGCCCAATAGCAGCAAGACGGTATCATATCAAAATTCTTATTTGGAACTCACTCGTTCGCATTTTGTATTTCCATGTGTTACTGGTCCACAAATCTCACCAATACAGGAATGAGGCTCAGTTCATTAACCACTGCAGCCAGGGCATGGAACCCTTCGAAACAATTAACAAGACTCCAACAGAACCAGATCGCTCATCAAGGCAGATTCAAGTTCTATACTCGACGGGCTCACAGCGGCACCTCCCATTCAGCCACACACTCACAAAAGGGCCGTTCATCCTTTCAAGCATTTGTCACTATGGCAGATACTCCTCCTATGGCGATGGGGGAGCAGACAAGTCCAAAGCCGAAAGCTCAGGGGAAGAGGCCGGCGCCTCAGAATCAGAAATCTGCGCAGGGTAAGAAGCGCCAGCATAAGAAAATGCGCAAGAGGGAGCGGGACATGAAGACCGGCTCAATAGAAGAGGTCCTGGCTTTCGATATCCGCGATCTCAGAGCCTCTCTCATCAATGCATCTGAAAACGAAGACGGGACCCCCATCGCCAAGGAGGAGGAGGAGGAGGCTCTCCCAGAGCCAGGCACCGAGATCCTCGTCAAGGTCGTCGAGCTCTCCTCTACGGGCGAGGCATTGGCTCTACAAGAGGGGTCCAAGCAGATCTACGTACTCTCGTTCGCGGTACCTGGCGACACCGTTAAGGTTAAAGTTTACCGTCACTTGCGTGATGAGGGGTACACTGTTGCTGATTTTATCTCGGTGGTCGAGCCGGCGCCCACGCGCGACGATGCCCGCGTGCGCTGCGGGTACTTTTCCAAGTGCTCCGGGTGTCAATTCCAGATGCTCGACTACGGCGAACAGTTGCGGGTAAAGCGGCGCGTCGTCGAGAAGGCCTTCCGCAACTGTTCTGAACTACCCCCCGAGCTGATCCCCGCCATCCGGGACACCATCGGGTCCCCGCTACAGTACGGCTATCGCACTAAGCTCACGCCGCATTTCGATAGTCCCCCGGGTAATAGTCGACGAAATAACACCGCCACGTTCACAGAACGCCCTGCTATCGGCTTCACGCTCAAGGGTAGGCGGGCAACCATCGATATCGAGGACTGCCCCATCGGTACCGACGCCGTGCGCGCCGGCATGAAGGCCGAGCGCGAGCGCATGGCCGTCGAGTTCGATAAGTATAAACGGGCTGCCACAATTCTTCTTCGCGAGAGCACGCTGCGTGCGTCTAAAGACGGGCTCGAGTCCGCCGGGGCCCCGCCAGGCGCCGTGAAAGTCGAGGCCGATGCCTACATAGACTGGAAGACGTGCATCACCGACAACAACGCCACGTCAACCGAGTACGTAGGCGACTATGTCTTCCATAACCCGGCGGGCTCCTTCTTCCAGAACAACAATTCCATCCTCCCCGTGTTCACGGATTACATCCGGCAACACATCCTCCCAACCCGACACCCCGGTTCCATCAAGTACCTCATCGACGCGTACTCGGGCTCCGGCCTCTTCACCATCACCTTATCCTCGCTATTCCAGGGCAGCACGGGCATCGACATCGCAGACAGGTCGATCGAGTTCGCGCGCACCAATGCAACAGCCAACAACCTCTCGGAGTCGCAGGCCAACTTCATCGCCGCCGACGCCGGCCAATTGTTCAAGAGCGTGCGCTATAACCCCGACGAGACCGTCGTCGTCCTCGACCCGCCCCGCAAGGGGTGCGACGCCGACTTCCTCGCCCAGCTGCTCCGCTTCGGCCCCCGCCGCGTCGTCTATGTCAGTTGTAACGTCCACACGCAGGCGCGGGACGTCGGCATGCTCGTGCGCGGCGAGACAGGGTCCGCGGATGCTTCTTCCGACGCGAATGACAAGGGCACATGCTATGAGATCGAGAGCCTGCGTGGCTTCGACTTCTTTCCTCAAACGAGCCATGTCGAGGGTGTAGCTGTGCTGAATCGCGTCGACTCTGCCAGGGCTGCAGATGATGCTGCTACTGCCTTGAAAACTACCGTGGAGTAGACAATGTACTTCATTGTTTTGGAGGTCCAATCATCTTCCTGAGGCTTTCTGGTGGCTTCTATGTGTGCTACGAAAATACCAAGTCGGGAGTAAACTGTATAATAGACTAACTAGTCATTTGTGGGTTAGACGGGATTCGCGGACATCAAAAGCAATATGGTAGTTCAGAGGGATTAAAGGGGATACTTAGGAGTACGATATAGGCTACGCAACAAAGACATCAAGTCACTGCGGTATTAGCTATGACCCGGGCATTTCACATAGCTTACGAGAAAAATTAAACAGTGTGTATCGCGTACTAAATTCATTTCTTTCAATCTTCCTCGAGTACAACTTTTAACGCCTGAACAGTGACCTCGACGACTTGCGCCCTACGACTCTTCTTGGCGCACGTCTTAAGGATCTCCAGACCGTTCTCCCCCCTGATTTCTTTCCGTGCAAGTTTGCCTACTTCGCCTTCATATGAAACCATGTTATGTATGATGAAAACGCCACGATGCCGCAGGTCCTCGTTGTCTTCAGAACACAAACCTAGCACAATCTCGACTCCCCGGTTCCTCTTGATGACACCCCGCCCGACTTCTTCATATGCTGTCAGCGATGCTAATGCACCACCAGCAGCACTCCGCGTGGCCTCGTCTTCGGCATCGGCAAGCGCCAACAAAATATGTAAACGGTTCGCTGCTTGGGGGGTATCTTCCGCGTACAAGGCGACGCCTTCGACGGACTCTACTAAGTTACAGACGAGCTCCGTCGCTGCCTTGGAGACCAAATGGTTAGATGATAAAAGTTGTTCTTCTATTTCGGGAAATGCAACGCGGATGATGGTTGCTCGTGTATCGTCATCTGTTGAGGCCAGGTTGGTGAGAGCCATCAGCGCCTCAAAGCTTGGTAAAAGATCTCGGGTTTCGGCGGCTGGGTCAGGGGGAAGGATAGAGATGAGGGGACGGATGGCCGCGTTCTGCGGGCGGGCACGCGTTCCTCCAAAAACGAGAGTTGGGTTAGTACTGATTAACATGCGCGCAAGAGCCTGAGCTGCCGTGCGTTTTGCCTGGCCGTCGGTGTCTGGTAAGGCAGACCACGCCGCAATCAATAAGTTGACGGCCCCTTGCTGAGCAAGCTGACCCCTGAGACTGGTGGTAACAGAGAGAGAGAATAAGATGGATATTATGAGAGAGAGGGATGCGCTCGAGCCATGACGACTGTGGGTGACCAAGACAGGAACAACGCCCGCCTCAAAGACCCGTTTACATCGATCGGCAACGTGCTCATTATCGCTGAGTGGATTTGGTGCGGCAAGCTTGCCAGCAGCATTAGCATAGGCCTTGAGCTGATTTATTTTCTTCTCCTCTTCGGATTGTACTGGCCGATAGCAGGTAAGATTCATAAAGATACTGAGGCTTCCGTAAGTAAGCGGTGACTTGGCGGGGGCGTCACCAAGAATGTTCACTAGAGTTTTTAGCAGTTTAGGATTATGGGCAACTTCTTCTTTGACAGTGGGCTGGATAGTAGCATATGCTAGCCCTTCAATGGAATGTCGTTTGCTACTCTCGGGATCGGTGAGTAGCAATGTGACGAATTTTGTAGACAAATCCTCGATGCTGGTGATGGCAGGTTGAATTCTTCCCTCATTGTCCTGTGTCGTTTGCTGGGCTGTCGACGGCACTGCCTGGAACCAACCTGATCAGCCCTGCGCGCCAATGCGCCAACTCACCTCCAATGGAGATTCTCCTGAGAAGGTGGTGGCAAGACTGGAAACTTCAGGGTGCCTACCCTTAGTTTCGCCAAGATGACGGCGGCAAGGGTCTGGACGGCTCGGGAGTGTCTCCGCATGGAAATGGAACCGGGAGTCTCCTGTACATCGGGATCGGCCGAGTGAATGGCCTTGGACAACTCTTCGGGGTCCTGGTCGACGACCTCTTCTAGCCAATCGGTACAGTATTTCCGAATAGCCTCACGACATTCCGGGTGCATGGACGCGGCATTCAGCATATCCAAGCAAGCCGTCTCCACTTTGCGGCTCTTCCATTTTCGTCGCATCAAGGGATCGAGACTTGGCAAGAAGCCCTCACTCAGGAACATCTCGACCGTCGGCTCCGGGGCGACGGGGAAAATGGCAGCAGCGACGCAAAAGGCCACGATGTAATCATCATAGGTGCCTCGCTTGACGCGGTCGAAGAAGAAGGTCTGCAGTGCGCGGGAGCCCTTGTCCCCGGCAGCCTTGAGGTATGCCGATGTAGTCAGAATGGCATGCCCACGGACAGACTCGGCCTGTCTCATATCCAGATAGCCGAGCATCGTGTCGACGCAGATATCGTCCAAGACGTCACAGATGGACTTGGCCTTGTTGCTCGAGGCGGCATCATCATTGAGGAGCTTGGTCAGCTTGTCGAGTGCCTGGCACGTGTCATCATCTTCTTGGCCGCCTTCCATCAACCGGGCAAGGAGGAGTTGAGTTTGTTCTATGACGCCGAGCTTGTCGGGTTTCTGCAGCTCGGAAGCAGAGGGGGCTGCCTTCTCATCCATGGCGCTTAAGAAGATTTGGGGGAACTGAGCGATTCGCCGATAAACAAGATGGAGAAGGGGAAGAAGTAGTAGTGGTAGTAGTGGAGGTGACTTGTGTCAAGACCTGTGTGATTTGAGGAGCTTGCGTGAACAGAACAAGCACTAGTTGGTCATACAGATCTCGCCTGCTGCTAAAACGGTTCAGAGTTGGTGGTGTTCGTGTCCAGGTCCTATTTTACCGTTGTGGGTGACTAAGCAAGAGAGTCTGGTGGTGAGATGGGGTTGTGAGAGTAGTAGTGGTGGTTTGATGGTTTGGGGAGAGAGAAAGGCGGCCGTCGAAGGGGGAAATAAAGCAGTCCTGAGAATTTATAGGCTAATAGAGTTGATTTTGATCAATCGTGACTTGGTATTGAAAAACTTAAGGCGTGAGCTTACGCCAGCCACCAGAGCGAAAGCCGCGAAGGGAACAAACAGGAAAAACTCAGAAGATGCAGGTGTAAACAGGCAAAGCATGTGGAAGGAAATGGAGAATATGTTGAGACAGGGAAAGTGATGACAAGATAAGCCTCTCAGAAAGTATAGGGTATGCGGGGGAAAACTTTTCCCATGAAAAGAATTAGAGGAGAGTAACACGTAAGAACGAGGCGATGATCACCGAGGCTGGACAAGTACACGGCCATTTGAACCAAAAATAGATGGTCACATGCCCAATTACCGAAGCAAGCACAGGGCAAAGGACAAAGCGGATGGGGGGCAGGCGCTTGCCGGGGGAAGCTTGAACCAGGCAGGCAGCGGGCGGGTAAGCAGATGAGAAGCAGGTGACGATGACGGCGTAGGTGCGGCGAGATGAGGCTACGTGATGTGATGTTGAGATGAACTTTGAACTGGGGGGGGGGTAGTTATGCCAGCCAGAGAGGCGCGCGAGCTGGTAAGATTACGTACCTAACTATAACGAATGCCGGAGGGAGTAAGTAGCTTGGAAGGAAAGAAAAAAACCTACTCAAATAGCAGGTATGGTATTTTGGGTTATTGTATGACCGTGCTCAAAACTATCTTGGCATGTTAAGCGCAGTGTATTCGTAGCTTGTGAAGTGGTGGAGATGTCGCACGGGAGCTTGTGACCTCAGCAAATCCATGAGCAGCAGCAGTGCCCCGCTATAGCACGCTACTGTAGTAGGCGAAATCGGATACTGCCCCACATCTAAGCCAGATGGGGAATAGTGAGATACCCATGCAGAGCACTAGCGCTCATGTACATACAGTACCTACTTAATGCTTGACACGACAGGGTACACCACATGGAACATGAGAAAAAGAATATGGCTGCGTAAAATGATATGAAGAAATTAATGTACTATACTGTCAGGCGTATTTTCTATCTAATGGCTGAGCTAGCTTATGAATACCCAACTTGGTAGAAGGAAGCTACAAGTACACAATGGTAATTATTGTTAGCACGTTCCCGATGACGTCGGTCATATACCCCGATATCAATCCCTGCCGGCATGTGCCGTGGTAAGAGGTACAAGTACACTTGCGGTAGTTACGTACTGTAAATACTTACAGTTCATTTGGTGACTTCAACTGATGCTTGCCTAATGCACGTTCCATGTGCTATTGTACTGTAGGCAGTATTATTTGGCCAATCAGATATCAGCTCCATCTGTACGGAGTACATACCTTTGGTATTGCCAATAAGCTGAATGATAATGTACCGTGCTTGTACACTGCAGTATCTACATTTTTCTTTTGCGGACTGGAATATCTCAACTTCATTTGTTTCACGCATACAATATGCAACTTACAATCGATACCAACACCGCTTATCTGGGACTCGAATAACACATATCCTGCAGTTATTATTCACTTACATAAGCGCCGACACAGTACAACTACGATCCGCAAGTGAATGCAGCAGCCCGATCCAGGTGCTGGTCCTCCCTTCGAAGGCGTGCACGGGTGATATGATACCGTGGTTGGAGGACTTTACATCAACATCAACGTAGTGCCTCGTTTCCTCGGCTATGGTCCCGATCCCAACAATCTGACCGTCACGATACAATACGGCCTGGGGTTTGCTGGCTATCCCAAGCCGAGCCAAGCAAGCTAAGATGAATCGCATTGATGCCTCGGAGCACTACGACGAGAGCGGCTTCGCGAGCCAGACGCCGTCGCTGCTCACCGTCATCATAGATACCAATCCCCGCGCCTGGGCCGCCATCCACGACCTCCTCCCCATCTCCAAGGCCATCGCCAACATCCTCGTCTTCATCAACGCCCACCTCGCCTACGGCAATGAGAACCAGGTTGCCGTCCTGGCCGCCCACACCAACCGCGCCGTCTGGCTGTACCCCTCCTCGCCCAACCCCGACACTTTCTCTCGGCAACATCGCCGCAGCAATGGTAGCCAGGACGTCGAGCTGACGAGCGTCGACGGCCATCGCTCAAAGGTCCCCCAGCTCGCCACCTCGGCCAACAAGTATCCCCAGTTCGCCAAGATCGAATCCTCCATCCTCGCCTCTCTCCAATCCATCATCCGCAGCACCAGTCCCTCCGACCTCGGCCCGACTACGCTCATCTCAGGCGCACTCAGCATGGCCCTGGCCCACATCCACAAGACGTCGCTCGCCTTCGAGCCACCCAAGACGTCCGCCGATCCAGCGAACCCGACCACAGCACCCAGCGCGACGCCCCCGGCCCCGAACCTGCACGCGCGCATCCTCGTGCTCTCCGTCTCGCGGTCCGAGGCCGCGCAATATATCCCCACCATGAACGCCGTGTTCGCAGCCTCGCACGCGCGGATACCCATCGACACATTATCCCTGTACGACGCGCCCACCTTCCTGCAACAAGCCGCCTTCATCACAGGCGGCATCTTCCTCTCCGCAGCCGCCAACCCCCGCGGTCTACTGTCGTACCTCATGTTCGGCTTCCTTGCCGACGTCGACGCCCGCAACGCCCTCGTTACCCCCTCCATGGACTCGGTCGACTTCCGCGCCGCCTGCTTCTGCCACCGCGACGTCGTCGACACCGGTTTCGTCTGCAGTATTTGTCTCAGCATCTTCTGCGACGTCCCCGACCGCGCCGAGTGCCTTACCTGCGGCACCAAGCTCGCCCTCGGTAATTACGGCGCTAAGCCCGCCGTCGTCCCCCGCAAGAAGAGGAAGAGGAAACGCACTAATGGCGCCGGGGGCAGGGAGGAGACGGGGAGCGCCGCCGGGACTCCTGCGCCGGTATAGTTGGGATGGACTGGCGTCTTTGCTCCTGGCTTGAGCTTGAAAACCCTAAGGCGGACGGAGTTGACTGTAAACGCTCTACTCGCCATAAATCTAATATGAAATAATACCCTATACATTTATCCATCCATTCATACTTGATCAGCCATTCATACTTGATCAGCTGAAAATCACGAGCTGGTGAACAGGTTTCACATCAGTAGCCAGCAAGACTGGCGACCATCATCAAATCAATTCTGGGCACATGTAGTAGTATACCTAGTTAAGGAAATGAATTCTTCGTTGGATGCGCCCGTCTATCTGTCTACCTGTGTATCCGTCTAAAGCTCTCGACCGTTACGAGACTAACGTCTTCTGCTATGCTAGCCAGTTATACAATCGTGATAATTCTGATCTTGAAACTATACAGAACCGAACTGGACCCATGAACACTGCACGGCCTGAGTTAAATTAGGATGGCGAGTAGGTGTGTGTATAGTGAGAGAGGATGAGTATCGAATTGTAAGGAGCAAAGCGATACGATATCGATGAAAAGTCCACCTGTGAAACGTGAAATGTACCGCTGAAAGGGATTGGGGCGGAGAAAGATGAAATAGGAGGGGTGGAGAATATGAGGGATGAAAGGACGCAGTAAAAGAGAGAGACACGGTAGTTAAGGGTATCAAGCGCCGTAGTGCTCCATGGATTAGGAGTGATCCCACGCAATGCAAAAAGAAACCTATTGCCCCTCCGCTCGTTTACTAAATGAATAAACGACAACTTCGCTGCCCGTGCCCCGCGTGTTGTGAGATAGGATGGATGGCGAATTGTAGGACAGAAAACCCGTGACAGAAGAGAGGAATCCAGCGAGGTAGCAGTAAAAGCTCAGATACGAATCTTCCGCGCGCCCTGCGCAATACCGCCACCCCCCTCGGTGATCCGCGACATGACACACGCGGGCCCGAGATCATTCGACCCCATGGACGTCAGCGCGAACGACTCGGTATTGTGTGCGAAGTACAGGTAGTATCCGCCCGGCGCTTTCTTGACGGCCATGGCCCCGATGGCCCCCGGCGACGTCGACTCCCGCACGCCCGGATGGCCGAGGAAGTCGTTCGTGATAAAGCTGGCGAGGATCATGTTCTCGTCGTCGGATGGCACGTCTCGACCCCCCGCGCCCCGCACGCTGCCTTGGTAGATCCGCTCCGCGCACCGCTGTGATGCCATCGTCGTCGCCATGTGCTCGCCTGTCCCGCTCGTAACGGCTGCGACGCTGATGCCGTCCACGTCATGCTCGTCCGCTGGGATCACGGCCGTGCCGACATTCACTAGTGCTGCGGGCCCGATCCGGCCGCGGTGCTTCATGCCGATCCCGCCTGATGACGATCCGGCTGCTATCCGACCCGATTGGTCGATGGCTATCGCACCCACCGTGTCTGTAATCCAGTCCTCATCCCCAGTGTTGTTGTCGTGCTTCGAGCCCAGCGCCCCGTGACATAAAAGCTGCTGCGGAGCGTAGGGTTTCAAGGATCCGGAAAGTACAGTATCCGGCTCGTCGCTGGCGCCGTCGTGGGGAGCTATGTACGATGAGTTTGGGCTTGGCATCTTCGGCTCTGGCGTATGGCTGGAATCACCTGTGTATTCTGTGTAGTCGTCGCTGTGAGTTGGTAGGAATCGCTGTCGCTTGAAAGAAGCCCCTAAAAAGCTAAGCGGGCTGCGTTCCGGCGTGGCTTTTGGCGAAACCTGCGGCAAAGCTGTTGCCGTCAATGGAGAGGAGACAGGTGATCGCAAATTCTGTGTGCTCGTCCAGGGAGAGCCGCTGGTCGGGGAATCTGGCTGCCCTTCATTCCACGTGCCCATCAAGATGGCGTTTGTATGCTCTTTGTGGGGATCCTGATCGGATTGTAGGAGTGTGTCGCCAGGACTTGATAGAGCTGTCGGACTGTCGCGGTTTTCTGCTCGCTTCAAGTCGTCTCTCCATCGAATGAAACGGTCGCGGGCATTTTTAGATATGAGTTCATCATTGGCCACGAGCTCTATACCGACGTCCTTGGCGAAGTCTCGGGCTCCTTCGCCCGCTAGGAGGTTGGGGGGAACGCGGCGGAGCGAAAGTGGCTTGTTACTACTCTCGAGTATCATACGCGCCAGGGAGATGGGATTCCTGACGTCTGTAGGTCATTAAGTTAGCTCACTTTGAATCTCTAAGGATCGTGAGGTAAGTAGGTAGACAATATAAGGAGACCTACTCGACACAGCACCGCAGGCTCCGCTCCGGCCAAGGTGATCCACTACGGTGGCATCGCACTCAACAGTCCCATCAATGGCCAAGTTGCTGCCGTAGCCGGCATTGGTTATCTCTTTATTCTCTAGGACCTTGATAGCAGCTTCTACAGCCTCAATAGCTGAACGCCCTCCTTTGAGTACCCTCATACTTATGCGAGCAGCCCTATCCAAGGTCGTATTAGTGCGATCACAGCCTGAAAAGGGGAGGTTGGGCTAGTTTTACTCGCTACAAGCTTTGAGATGATGTTCCTCGTTTGCGGTGCTGTGGTAACCGGCTCCAGCGTGAATAAAGATGGCGGCGACAGGTTTTCCCCAGCGTCTGTTGACCCTGTCCGTAGTCCCATCCACCATGGGTATGCTGCTTTCATCCCTTTGGGTGTCCTGAGAAAAACCATCCGCATCATCCATGTCATCGGAATCGCCGGTATGCGAAACCGTGTGATGGTGAGATCCGGTGGTAGCTGATACGGTCTCATCTTTTTCATATTCTCTTTTACCAAGAAGGGAGCGAACTTGGTGATAATAAGTACGTAAAGGTGGCGGTTGATGGCGTGCTGGTTCTAGGGGCTGCTCCTGCTCACCGGAAGGAGTCCGTTGCTGCAACTGATCTGACATCACAAGTTCGGCAATGGCTACTTTGATGAGATAGCGGGAATTAAGTCGCTTGGACTCTGCTTTGATCCCAAGTCTGGCACACGTGGTTTCTATCATACAAATCAGAATATTGCTTGCTGGCTGACTTGCAAACAGCTCAGAGGGCAAGTGCAAAAAGGCTAATTGACGGCGGGATGTTCGAGGAGCGTAAGTAAAGCAGACGACCAGTCGCCGGGAAAGTAGGGGCCTTGGTATAGGCAAAGTAGGAGAGAATGGATATCCTTTGAATCGTATTGAATAATGCTTGCAAGAAAAGAGAGCGAGCCAACCTGCCCTCGAATATTTATGATGGAAGTGCCCTCTCGGGGCACTGGTAACAAGGAGCAGAGTAAGGGATAGGAACGTCGTAGACTATGAAAAGAAGAAGGATATGGGATTCGGATGAAACGACAAGGTTCATAATGACTTCAATGAAAGTCGAATCCACAGCAGAAAGGACCAGGAGTGACGTGACCAATATTTGCAGGGTCGACTTTCTAGATAACCAGGGAAGATACAACGAAAGGTTTCGACAAGACAGTCATGGCTATGTCGCCATTCTTTCCAATAGTTGGGAAGAAGGTAGGATATGAGAAATGTCTAGGTTAGGTAGGGAAGCAGGGTAGAGACTCTCAAGACTGTATGCCCTTACTCTTAATACGGTATCACCATTGCTTTACAACCTAGCGAATCTGCCAGCAAGTACGATGAAGTTACCTACCGTACGTAGTTGTGTGTGTCCTGCAAGCCGTGCAAGCCGTGCAGGGGTAAGATAGAGGGTTGAGAACTAATAAGCTGCAGGCTGTGAGGCAACTGCCTTAGCACTGGCTCCAATGAGAGACGTCAGAGACGTCAGGAGAAGGGCAGGGACGCGGCGGTAGTGTTAATGGTTCATAAAACCGGGATTGATAGGCAAGTACGCATGCGAGTAAAAACTCATGATGTTGGTTCTTGTAAGTTGCTAATTGCTGGCGTGACGAAACGTACATATACATACCTACGTTGGAGCTTCAATCACGTCGGTGCCGAATTGACTAGTGGAAGAATCGTGAAGATATAGGCGGAGACCATAGCTCTCGTGGCGGTGACATCAGTAGTCTTGTAGGGGTTTTCTGGTCATAAAATAGTCTATATTATGACTACGGCCATGTCACGAAGAGGACGAGTATCATACCGACGCGGGATGGGTTACTAGTTGAGACGTACGAGAGGGGAGTCGGACCCTTGATAGCATAGGCAGACAACCGGCTACAAATCTAGACACATACCCCGAGTTTCCAAGTATGGGCAATCCGTCGAATAGTAAGACTTGAATAGTAGGTAATCACCTATTTATGAGACCAAGGCGTACGTGGTAGAGACGGGCTACGGAGGAGATTTGACGGTAAGAGAGAGCAGGAGCCGGGGTGTTCAATTTTTCATGATGCGAGTGTTGACCCTCTTCAGTCGATTGAGTCTCGATAGTGTGTCTCTTGGATGGAAACCCGGTGTATGAGGTGGATGCGAGATTGACTGCTCGTAGTTTGTGTGTGAAGGTGCGATGAAATTCACATACTAGTTGTATGGCTGAACTTGTGTCGAGACAGTGAAGGTAAACTCACAGTAGGTAAGTAGGACGGTGTCGGCACAGTTGTCGCCAGCTGTGAGCTAAATCAGAAGCTACAGTATAGTACAACCCCACTTCGTTTCGACCCCCCGCTAATCACATTATCAATCCCACCAGAGCAGCTGGCTACTGGCTTACCCTTATTATGCCCTTCGGCTTAGTTAGGCCTCTTCCACATCGTCATCGCCGCCGTTTGAACCCGCCGAACGACGAACGAATCGCAGCTTGCTGCACCGACAAGCTGTCTTTCCACCTCCAAGGCTACCTAGTTTAGGTACAGCCCACCTATTTTTCTCGGGGCATCTACCTACCTACCCACCTACGTATCTACCCCACCGAGCTTAGGCGTTCACTCACTCACCGTCGCCGTTCCAGCCAACCACGGAGTAGAGACGGACCACCAACCAAACATCACCACCATCGTCGTCGTCTCCCCTCATCTCACACGACCTCTCTCGCCCTGCGTTATAAATCCGACCGCCTGGGAGTCTCCCACGGATCTTGCGCACTCCCTCCGCCTGGCCTCCTCCCTCCCTCCCTCTCCTCCTCCTCCTCCTCGCCATGGCCAACCAAACGCCCGCCGTTGTCATGGACAAGTACGTTCTTCACCGTCTCGTATACTGGTTCCTGGTGGCGTCGCACGTGTCGTCCTCCTGTTTTTCTTCCCCTGCTAACAATTCGTCTGTGCGTTGTAGCGGCACGGGCTTTTCGAAGCTTGGTATGATGAGCCCTCTTCCTCTTCGTTTTAGCTGTTCTCTCCTGGTTGCTGTCCACTTACGCGCACACTGCTGCTCCTCTTCTGCCCACCCGTTCCCGAGGCAACGCTAACTGGTTGCCCCCTTTGCGCTTGTCTGCAGGTTTTGCTGGTAACGATTCTCCCTCCTTCGTTTTCCCTACCGCCATCGCCACCAAAGGCCCTACTGGCGGAAGCGGTGGCACGGGCTCTGGCCGCCCATCCGTTGCGAACAAACCCTCGTTCCTCACCGGCGGCGCCGGCCCTTCCGGCCACCTCTCCATGAAACGCGGCACTGAGGATCTTGATTTCTTCATCGGTGACGAGGCCATAGCTGCTTCAAACGGTCCAGGTATAGCTTCAGAGATATCCGTGACCTCATAACCGGTCCCAGAGTTAACACGCCCGCGCGCGCTCAGGTTACGGTCTCCATTATCCTATCCGACATGGACAGGTCGATAATTGGGTGGGTTTGCTTGTCGAAGACCTTCTGCTTGTTGGTTTGAACCGTTACTGACACGTCGTGTGCTTGCAGGACCATATGGAACGATTTTGGTCCAACTCCATTTTCAAATACCTTCGAGTCGAACCCGAAGATCACCACTTCCTCCTAACCGAGCCGGTACGCACACCGCACACCGCTCTGTGAGCCGTGAACCCGACTGCGCGAAAATTACTGCTAATATCCGTCCACTAGCCCCTGAATCCCCCTGAAAACCGCGAGAACACCGCCGAGATCTTCTTCGAGTCCTTCAACTGCGCCGGTCTGTACATCGCTGTCCAGGCCGTCCTCGCCCTCGCCGCCTCCTGGACGTCGACGAAAGTGACCGACCGCTCCTTAACTGGTACGGTGATCGATTCTGGTGATGGTGTCACCCATGTCATTCCCGTGGCCGAGGGCTACGTCATTGGTTCATCCATCAAGTCCATCCCCATTGCCGGCCGCGACATCACCTACTTCGTGCAGTCCTTGCTTCGCGACCGAGGCGAGCCGGATAGTTCTCTCAAGACGGCGCAGGAAATCAAGGAAGAGTACTGTTACGTCTCTCCTGACATCGTCAAGGAATTCACACGCTTCGATCGCGACCGAAGTCGGTTTCTCAAGCATGTCGTGTCCCACCCCGGCGGTCGCCAGGTCACCGTTGACGTCGGTTACGAACGGTTCCTGGCCCCCGAGATTTTCTTCAATCCCGAAATCTACTCGTCTGACTTTCTGACACCACTACCCGTGGTCGTTGACGGCGTTATCCAGCAGAGCCCCATCGATGTACGACGAGGCCTCTACAAGAACATTGTACTTTCTGGCGGCAGCACACTCTATAAGGACTTTGGACGGCGGTTACAACGAGACATCAAGCACCTGGTAGATGACCGTATTCGGGCAAGCGAGGTCCGCAGCGGTGGTGCCAGGAGTGGCGGGCTGGAGGTGCAAGTCATTTCACATAAGCGACAGCGACATGGACCATGGTTCGGAGGCAGCTTGTTGGGCCAGACGCCCGAGTTCAAGTCGTATTGCCACACCAAGGCCGAAGTGAGTACTCCTAACTCCATCTTATCTCTTTATATTTGTCCTGCATTTTGCTGATTGACCTTGACACAGTACCAAGAATATGGGCCGAGTATCGTGCGAAGGTTTGCTCTATTGGGAGGTCCTGGCGGCTCATAACTTGAATGAGTTGAACTTAGTAGATGTGATAGATGGATTATCGGATAGGACAGTCACTGTTTATGTAGTGGTGATCAGATGTCCTAAGATAAAAAATTCACCAATACTGCTAATGTTGTTGTAGTGTTTGTTTTGTGGATGTCCTCGGTGCTGGATTTCACAGTTTGCAACATTCTCGGCTTGGGATACCTACTGATACTTCGTGTCAAGCTCAACTGATCGAATCGTCGCCATTGAACTGCAGCCACCTCTGGCTTTATAGATGGGCGCTGTACCAATTCTTTACCAGGGCGCGCTTAAATGTGATCGCGTTAAACCGAGTACCCTGAACGGTTGTGGTGAATTGGCATTCCACTCCGAGGGGTATCACATGGAACGGACGCAATGAGATATTACCAAACTTTGCAATCACATCTCGAGCGTGAAGATACAGCTAGTTCAATCTAACTTTCCCTCAGGTCTTTGAGCTAATGGCACTTTCTCGATAGCAAGAAGATTGTCTGGGTTCTTCGTTATTTTTCTGAACATTAAACCGTCGATAAGGACCTCTCCGCGCACTTCATGATTATGTGCATCATTTGCCAGTGGTGAGAGCATTATCGGGACACTACATCCGCCGACAATCCACAGCTGGTCCCCAATGCCGCACTTCTCTCTAGCAAGGCCTATGTAGCCCTTTTCAGTAATGAAAGGTTGACGTGATGGAAGATGTTTCATCCTCATAAACCCCTTCAGAGCGTCCCTCTGGGATATTTGGTATTTGAAGCCGCGCTCCTCTAGTTGATTTCCTAGAGTCGACCCCTGACACCAGTGATAGAACCTCTCCGGCAACTCGTCGGGCGAAGGCACGGGAGATAAATAAACTCCATAGAGGCTGATTGTACAGGCGGATGCTTTAGCCAGGCTTAACTCGTCTGGATAAAGTGTTTCTTCGATTGGCCTTTTCACGTAGAAATCGAAATACTGCTGGAAGATTTTCGAACTGGGATTCGAGAATTCGGTGTGCCGTTCTGGTGCAACGAAATTGCCTAGTAACTGAATGCGATCAACCATCACGCCTAAGACGACCAGTTCGTTTGCATTGAACAAATAGTCTAAAGGGAGTTTGCCTGATGCATCGAAATACTTCTCATCGTAGGCTATGTGTGAGAGACCCAGACAGCGGCGTAGATTCCTAGAGTCCCAGTTGGGCACCCGTGATGGCGCTGAAAAGCGTCGACGTTGCTGGCGTCCCGGTGTATTCACGCGAACGGTATCCCGCTGAATAGGGGTGCAGAGACCAAGAAAGTCCAAGTTTTGGTGTAGTTCTGTGTGCGTTACGACGAATGTCTTATACGCCTCTTCTAGCTCAAGGTCGTAACGAATAGGATTGCCAGCAGCCTCTTCTGAACTACAAAAGCCAAGGAGCCCGCATAAGGGGAATTTGAGATGCTTTCTCGCCTACATATGTCTGATTAATACAGGCCATATCAATCTACATGGGAAGCCTAGAACCGTTATTCCATATTTCCGGGAGCGTATCGGCCGTATGGCAAAGCAGGCCGATGAGTAAAGACTCGATATGTCTCGAGATTCGGATGTCTTTATCACCGCATCCTGACTCAATGCGCATAAGACTGGTTGCTTTCTCGTCGCCCCACACATGAGAAACAGAAATGTACGGTAACATGTCATCGAGAGGGAACCTTCTTATTCTAGCGGTAAGCGTTCTTGAAGTGGTTGCTGGAAGTAAATCCAAGAGTCGGATTTCTTTCGCAGGAGCGCTCAAGCAATAGTGATTCGAATCCATAGCTTCCGCGAGACCTCTATAGAGTTTTCCTGGATAGCTAAACATGTAGTATACCTTAGAGTTAGTTGGGACGCTAGTATCCCGCTCCGTTCGTTGTTTTCTATGGGCACAATTCGAGGCATGTTGTTAGCTGCAATTATCTCCATTGCACACCATGTATTGGATAGAACTTGGCTGCTGTTTCGGTCGATCCAGTAGCTCCACTTGCCAAGTGGCCAGGTACAATTTCTCGGCATCGCTTACGATTTCGCGTCTACTGGTATCTTGAGCGAGGATTTCTGATTATAGAACAATATGCTATCTAATGTTGAAGTATTGCGAGTGGTCATCTGCAGAATCAGCCGGGGGTTAATTATTAGGTACAAGAAGTATTATAGGATTTTGCACAAAGGTCGTGATCGACTTAATCACCTACGTACATATAACGTCTACACTCGGTTTATCGTTGATTTTTCAGGTATACTTTACCGTGTTCCCTTTAATGAACAGTATCTCCATTCATCCAACTAAGACGCACTAGTCCTAGTTGCGGGTTGACGGCCTACGTCAGTGTGTGTTGTACCGAAACGGTCGAAAAAGGGTTGAAAGATGGAACAAACTACTATTATCTTGCTAGCTACTGCACCCCATGACTGGGTACGAGAACGCAGCTACGAAGAGAGAAACCTTACAGACAACCAGCAGAGCAAGCCTAAGCACAACGACGGCAGTGGTGAGACTCGTGAGTCCTCCATGGACATCAATAATTTGAAGGTAGTGCCTACGCCCAGTTCTGTAACCACCTTTGCTTGACAGGACTGGAGGACCATAAAGGAGTGGGCGACGCTGTTTTTAGATCCTTTTACACTATTGGCTCCAGAATCTTTAGAAATCACAGACTAAATCATTATTCATGTATACCTTATGATCACCCTGTAACTCTATAAGCAGGTACTTGAAATATTCATTTGTCCGCGTTAGGATTGCGGTGCATGTATCCTGTTATAGACAGTTCTTAGATAGAGCAGAGGGCCGTGCGACGTGCCTGATTACCGCCAACAATACATATAACCCTCACTCGTACGATGCACCTCTATCAGAATCCTCCCCGCTGTTACTTTATGTTATACCGCACGGTTGTTCGTATACAACTGGTGCGCTATCTGCACTGCTACCTGATCGGTTGGGAGAGATTTACCAATGACAAACACGACACTCCAGGTTGAATGAGAGAAGAACGATTTGCCAATGACTGTGTTCTTGGAACGATATCAATGGTACTCTAATCATTGACCTATTTGGGCAGGTGCATAGCAAGAAAATCTTATAGGCATAACACGACTACTGTGTACTAGTGGTACCCAACCAAGTGTAACCACTTTTCACGGCATCTCGTATTGAGATCGGTATTACATACTAAGCAACATGGCATTCAATTTCTACTTTGGGCTGACGTCAGCATTGTGGGCACTTACCAGGCAGCAGCAGTTCGTGCTCTACTTACCGCACGGTTATCGAAGTGATCGACGTATCTAGTATTGTGATATTACATGTTAGGACTTAATGGAACTGCGACTGTAGCCTGTCATATTCAAGCTTCTAAGTATAACATAACGTGAAACTGCGGATTGATACTAGCGCCTTCACAGCCCACCCCATACTCTTTGATTCGGCATATAGAAACAAAATATTCTGTCCGAGTTCCTGAAGACATGCAGATTTCGACTTCTATTGATTTTTTATTCCCGTTGAAACGAATTTTCATCTCCTTTTTGTTGTAGCGTCTGGGTAGTTATACTATGAACTCCAATAAAGGCGTGTTACTAGGTTTCTTATTCGTTGTGAGTACATGAATTACGCTCTACGTCTTGGCCCATTTAAATCTTTCCAAAGAGTTATGGTGATTTTATAGAAGACAGGCTGTCTTTCGTGTTTTCACGTCAAGTTGTGCACTAATACTGATCTCACGTTTTAGTATGTTTTGTTAATAGGATTCCTTCGATCACTCTGTTGGAAAGATCCAACGTCGAAATTCTTCCAATCAAAACGAGCACACTCTTCCACATACTCGACATACAGAATACAGCAGGCTATCCAGCAAGTAAACGTTGCATCAGCATCAGCAGAACGCCAGATTCAGAAGAGCAGAGATTTTTCGACGGAGCTATGCATAGGAATTCCTTCGGTGCGGAGAGAGGGTGTCTCTTACTTAAAGTTGGCCTTGGGGTCACTCCAACATGGGCTGAACTCCGAGGAACGAATGCGTCTCCATTTCGTTGTGCTCCTTGCGCATATCAACCAGACCGACCATCCAGACCACAACATGCCATGGCTTGGCAGCATGGTTGATACGCTTGCCTCGTACAGTGACAACGAAGAACGATTGATGCTGGCTCAAGCAATAAACTCTGAATCACATGCAATTAAATCCAAATTTGACTACTCAGTAGTCATGGAGGAGTGCGAGAAAACCAGGGCGCCCTACATTTTGATGATAGAAGACGATGTAGTATTTCTGGATGGCTGGCGACATCGAACGATGAAAGCGTTGGATATTGCTACTACCAAATCTTGGGAAGCTGGAAAAGCCGACTGTATGTTTTCACACTATTGATCATTCGCTGCGCTTTTGCCTTGCTTTGGCTAATGAAAACAGTCTTGTATCTCCGCCTTTTCTACTATGAGGGACTCCTGGGCTGGAACTCGGAGTCGTGGCCAACGTACCTCGGATCGTCTCTCGCTGTCATGGCCATTGTGCTCAGCTCCCTGCTTCTAGCACGACGATATGTGGCACGTACACACATATCCCACTCCTTAATACTACTTGTCACCCTAGCTTTCACACCCCTTCTTATCATTCTCTTCTTTGCCGCTGGACGGAACTGCATGTTGCCGCAATCCACTGGCGTCCATTTTATGGACAAGTACGGATGCTGCGGCCAAGGACTTGTGTTCCCTCGATCAACTGTCACCAACGATCTACTACCGTTGTTTCGAAGCAATATCTCGTCGATAGTACCGACAGACAGCTATATAGAGCAATATGCAGACGACACAGGTGCGTTACGCTGGGCGTTGACGCCCGTGGTCATGCAGCATGTTGGAGGCCAGAGTAGCCATAAGGGGCGGAGAGGAGATACGTACGGACCCAGCCATCTCTGGAACTTTGACTTCGAACGGAACGATGCGACTCAATTAGCTGCGGAACATGCGGAGGCGCAGTATGATCTAATTGATAGGTCCGAAATAGATTTCTCTTCATGACCGTGATATATTTCTAACTAGGTGATTCGGGTCCAAATTTATATCCGCGATCGTAGTCTAAGTACGGAACCGCATCAATCGTCATCTGGCTGCCTGCTCTCTCTTTTAGCCGTTGATCAGGTCCCAACGGCAGTACACTACTATTCTCATTCTCAGTATTAGCACATATCCCCAGTAGATATACTAGAGCTCGTATCGACGAAGCCAGACGGCAACATCATTACAATAATTATATGTATGCCTAAAGTGGATATGGGGCCATGTTGTTGCTGACGTCACATACATTATGCGTTCGAACATTAGCCCCTGAAACTGCTCGTATCAGGAACGCTAGAGCGGTTACAGCCAAGAAACAACACATTTTATACTCAGCTCTAGCTATTTTCAGATGAGGTATGTCTCGAACAGTTGTCTGTAATGTTGCGCGAATGGTGCAGGGCACGGTCGTAAGTTGGACACGTATACAATCGGAGCCTTCTTTGCTCTATAATGTCGCGACGGTAAGTTCGTGCAATGTGAAAAACAGCTTAGTATTCTCTACCCCTCTTATCCAAACCGAACATCATGAAGCATCACCAAATGCCGGCATATATGGAGGCTCTAGTGACGCTAAATGAAGCCATCGTGATGCGTCTCCCGTGTTGTGAAACGAAGAGTACACGCCTAGTGTCGTAAAAGCTGAATACGTTTACTTTAGCGCAGAGTCAGGGCAACTGAGAGAGGGGATATGCTTATAGCTGCTGCCTTAATAAGATGGCTTTGAAAGCCTAAGGTCTTAGCATAATAAATACTGAAGTTCATATAGCGTATTGCTAACAAGCAGAGTTATTATCGACTGTCTTAAACACCGTTTCTCGCGATGGGAAACCCAATATCAGTTGTGCTACTGGCTCCACTAGCAAAGACACAATTGAAGTAAAAGAAAGACCTGTGGTTAGCAGAGTTCATCTGTGAGCTTACAGGGGCAAGAGAAAGGAACAAGGTGGCCCACGGCTTGTCTGTCGAAAGTCTTAAGGTCATTAGGTAGTTAGAGCTTTGAATGGTGATACCATATCAAACGGTCAAAGGAGGCTAAACGGAGAGCGAGATAACGGTACTAATGGCAGTAGTCAAGATTGATATGACAGCGTTCGGTTCCAGAGTGAAGAAGGGTTTACTGGAATGTCTTACCGGTATGGAGAATCGTAGTTTGTATTCAATCCAGTTGATTATCAAGTCTCTGCCATTGAGTCGGGGGGACCATTATTCTGATATACCTAAAATTTACAATACAATGACATTTAGTGCTGACTATTCTACTATAACCTTGATGCCTAATATTTGATCTGCGAACTGCTCGCTATTTCAAGTCTTCCGTCAACGAATAGAAGTACGATCGAATCCTGAGGCAGTATCTGATTGGATTTGATCATACTGCTATATCTCCTTGTCTGGAATATCCCATACACGAGCTAGTCAAGTAGAGAATGGGATCAGCTTTAGAAAACACCTAGATCAAGAACTCCTGTAAAACCTTACATGATGTACGCAAATCTCTACGCTTATAAAAATATGTTCCGCTATGCTGTCGTGCCATAGAAGACATGAAATCCACAGGACCGCTCATACCAACCCTTGTTAAATTTCTTCGTGAACTGGACTCAAGCTTGGAGCATGGCGCTTCCATTACTTTACAGCCATCTAGTGAGGAAACGAAAATATGGATTCTAACAACGGTATCTAAATTTCGGGACAAGTGTACTACTAATTATACAAACTGTGAATAGCATCGTTTTAGTATTATCATCTTTATTGGGGATCTAATCGACGCACCTCACTATCGGCACACAGGGCTATTGATTTAGCACTCGTTCTTGGAAGCTACAATTATACAGCAAAGGTACCTACGGGTGACAGGGGCTGCGAGCTTTTTTCTCACGCGACGAGAGTACTGACCCTGACCCTACGAGCAGCGAGTTGTTTGCAGGCCTTGTAGCTGTGACTACGATTCCGGCCAATGGGCCATCCGACAGCCGCTTGTGCGATGCGATCTGATCCAAGTTCGTTAACAATAACGGAACTGGCTGGAACTGTCAGGACTGGGTCTGTGACGCGCTATATTCGTGCACTCAAGCTGGGCTCGTCTCGAGAGACGAGATTGACACTACGATCGAAGGTATGGCGGATGTCATCCTATAGACACGTGATATGGTCTAGGACTTGTTCGAATGGCGATGCGCAAACACTTTGAAAGAGGCTCTGAGGCTCTTGATACTTTTCGCCTATGGACTACAGTATTCGCGTCGGCGAAGGTACTAGCTGCTGCTATCCCATCCTCGGATAGCTTCAATATATGCTATGGGGATGTCCGTGTCGGGTTTTGTCAGGGTAGAAGTACTAATACTGGAGTAGATTGAAGGGTTACGGGTGGCAATAGCATCGGGGCTTCAGATCCCTCCACTTTACGTTGGAACGTTAGTCCTGGCCGTGTTTTAATTGATATTCAGGTCATATCTTTTACAACCGGATGGGTTGGTATTCTGACTAGCGCAGAGAATTGCTAAGCTGCATAATAACACATATCACCATGAATCGATAACCAAGATCAAAATGTCTTGACTCTTCTTGAATTTGTCATGAATAAGAGCGCGCGAAGACATTTACTTATTTCAATGAATACGGTTTGATACTTTCTGGAATGACCGTCGCACACGCCATCTTTGAGATAGTCAAAGTACAAACCACCAGATCGCCTAAGTTCTCAAATCTTCGCTACGGCGGGTCCAGGCATAACGTAGGCACCCTGACCACCCCAGAAGTTAAATGTAAGGCCGGGGTCAGTCTTGCTGTATATACCGGGGATTTTGGCAAGTGGAGACGGTTTGGCTGTGCCAGTACCTCCAGTAATGCGGATTTGGGCGCACTCCATGTCTATATAGGGTGGTTAATACAAATATATTTCTAAGAACGAAAGAAGCTGTAACTTACATAGCTATTTCGTAGATGGGCAGAGACATTAGTACACAATTTTCGAATAGAGAAGCTCTGGTGGAGAACTCATCATCTTACCTGTGGTTTTCCGACGTCTGCGTTTTAATTAATCAAGGCTGATCAACAATCCATACAAAAAGAAGACTTACGGTTCTCGTGGATGCCAATGTGTTCTCCTCGAAGCAGATACTCACCGTCCTCTAGGGTCGTTGGCAGCGTGAACTCCATGGTATACTTGCCGTAGGTTGGCCAACCACCGGTGCTAGTTGGGCTTCCGGTCGGGCCAGACTCCCAACTGGACAGATATTAGTCTATAATATATCCAGCGGGGAACACAAAGCATCGGCTCAAGTGAGCTTACTACTTACACTTTGAACCAGTCTCCAGATCCATCGTAGTCGCTCGCATTGCCTGGAGCTTTAGACAAGTAGAAGAAACCGGGACCTGGGTGCTCAATGAATTCGTTGTTGAACAGCTTCAGCCCAATCTTATCACCCGCCTTGACATCCATGTAGGTCTTCGTTCCAGAGCTGGTGGCGCCCTTGTTGCACCTGAGATCATTCCTATATCTTGATCAGTTTCTGTTATAAAGACATTGGAAAGACATTGGAAACTTATTAAGAGGAGAACGGACGAGTCGATGATTTCCATGAAGGATGGCATGTAAGTATTGGTGTTTCGTCGAACATAGGTGTATTCTCCACCAACTTGTTTGCCATTGTGCATGACTGTGGTAACGATCAGTTCTGATATGAATGGAGCCGAACTATAACAGAAAAAACTTACGGATGTTCAGGATATAGTGGGAGCTTGCGAGAGGAGCAAATAGCAAAGCCACTGCCGCTGCGAAGCTGTACGATTTGACCATATTGGGCGAGTGCGCGAGACTTGGGAGAGAACGGATCTACAAAAAAAGGGGTTGAAGAACTGGATTACCATTTACATGGACGTAGACGATATGGCTCGTCCTTATAGTTGTTTTTGATGTGTTATAAATCCTCTTCTTATGGATTGCCTATTTACCCCCGGCTTGCAACTCCAACCCATCAGCTTGCTTGGGTGATCTTGGCGGAAAGTCTACGCTCTTCATTTAAACCTCTGTAATCCTGGCACTCTATAAACTACTGGTAGAGTAGTGATCCCGCGATCTTGGCTTTTTGACTCGCTTTGATGATGGGTTGAACATAGCCGGGTGACTGCGTATTATAACTCTGCATATTTGTTAAGCATTGCCAAGGAGAGAGCCGACCTTGGTGATTGGACAAAGAAGATCTGGGGAAATTGCCGGTCTTGCTTGGCATGCATTCATCCAGAGTAAACACAATAGAAATGAGAACACATGGCAGTCCAAAAGAGGAATACGGACGATTCTCATGGTTGTATACAAAGCCGAAACGCTAATACCCTCTTGAAGGTGTTCAATGGTAACTCCGCTGGCGTGCCTCGACGTCGAGATCCGAAGTAGCTATGAGCAGTCTAGGACGGTGCGGCAGGTATATACATATAAGTGTTGGTGAGAAGTAAGAGGGAATACCTTACTGGTCGCATAGTCGGACTTACCGAAAGAGCAATCGACCGTTGTATCGCCCAAGACTTTGGAATGGATCTCTCATACAATTGGAATAAAAGAAGCCATCATCTTTCTACCTCCTCAAGTCGATGTGCTACGGTATCTCTCCCAATCTACTCCTTAGGATAGTCACAACCAGGTTCCGCGACCTTCAGTCCTGACGATTGCTATCTCCACTACTCATCATTCGTACGCAATACAAGACGTTTTTGTTACCATTTACAATCCAATGTTTCCGCTGCTTTGGATATATTTATCATCGTTTTATAGTGAATAACATGAAGAAAGATAGTACAAATTTGTAGAGATATACCCCCAACTTCACGCGTTTCCCGCGGCAGTTACCTTTCAGCTTTTTGGGGTGGCACGAGTCCATGTGGCATAGGTTCGGAATGTGCGTAGGTCCCACGTAGTATTTGGCCCGGGATATCATAAATTGCCCGAAGGCAGCTCTCGAGTCAGAGTTGACTGCATAACATGGGGAAACTAAGCTCTAAGCCCTCCTTGACTCTGGTGAAGGCACCTTATGTTAAGCTTTTCATAACACTGACTCTACTCTAGGCACTACACTGGATCCCAAAGATATACGTCCTTTATTTTTGGTGCGGCAGAGTGAAATAGGACTTACCGCGAGGTCACAAATCTCATCAAAACCAACAGCTTCTACTTCGTTTGCCGAAACAATTTTCGTATTATCTACCCATCATGACTGTCAAAAAAATCCCTGATGGGCCAGTGGAGAAATAGAGCATCATCCCACCCTCCCGTGACGGAAGACGAATCTTCGCCAGAATTATCGGCTATAGCGCCGTGCATATCTGTACACCTAGTCTCCATGGCCTTGGAGCCGAAGGCTGCCGTGCCGTGTATGATTACACCCCATACATCATTTGACGGCATAGCGTTCGCGTTCGAAAAACAGGCGGCCTTTCACAAGGTGCAGATAGTCCAGATCATTAAGCGGATTAAATATGATTATTTAAATAGGAGTATGAGTATTGCATGGACACACGCGTTGACAGGGGATTAGCGCGGGGTTGTTTGACTTCATCCTCGATCTCACACAATTGCTATTCCTCGTCTTCGAATTAATCACGCGAGCGGGATTTATCAAGTGGGCAATCCTAGTTTGTGGGTATACCATTTAACTAGGTTGTTAAAATTCATGAGGTGACTAACAACTTTGCCCCAGTCTAACACTCGAGTGGGGGTTTCGGGATGGCTTATTACATGGGTTCGCGTACATGTATCGATGCCGGTACTTTCGGAGGAACAACTGAGAGATATAACACGTACAGGCAGGCTCAGCAGCGGACACTGACAAAATGTGCAAGTCAGTGGTAGCTGAAGCTCTGCGATGGTAAGTTCATCGCTCGAAAATCGACGATCCATGGCAGGGATGGTGGTAATATTCTGTCGGTCGGACGCGCTCAACGCACGCGGGGCGAGTAGTATCTTTGAGAGTCCATCCCATGATGCCGGCGGGGGGTCTCGCTTAACGGTTGGTCTAGTCGTCTTGCCAGTACTGTTGTTGAGTGGAGGGTGCCTCAAGTGCCGGCTGTCATGTCGAAGAGTAGACTAACTAGACCGCCTAGAGACTAGCTAGATCGTGCCCTAGTGTAAATTACGGCTGTCGCTGTTCGACCCCTGTGCAATACCTTCGAGCCACACGACAGCCACAATCAGGCCACCAACAGCATCCACTACCTTAACATCTCAACACGCATCAACGCTTCGTCATGTGACTAACCAACAAACTCATAGCGATATCCCGCGAGAGAAACAGAGAGTCGCCGGTTGACCTGTAGCGGGTAGTGACATGCTGAAAATCCCCCCTCGACATTTGCTTCACATGATACAAGGCCGTCGCATCTATCATCTTGTGTTGAACCGCGCCCTTAAGCCGGTACAACCATCGTTTCAACGTGCTAGCATTAGGCTCACTACACTATATTATACAAAACACACCCGGTTCAGGGCCGTTTAGAATCGAGGATAGCTTTCACGCCATTTTATCTGGTCGCACCTGGCACTCCAATCTCTCTCCCACTCAGCGCACCACGGTACTTTGATCCATGGCCATGAGCAGCTCGACGAACCCGATAGCATCTCCCCATCCACGTTCCCTTATGAGGGTGAAATAGCCGGAAGTGTAGTACTCACTATCTATGCAGCTGCGAACAAGTCACGTTGATTCCAGCTGAGTATTATGATGCGCCAGAGATCTATTATTCGGATGCCTTCTCGAGAAGCCAGCTGCCTCGTGCTGAGGTTTAGTACAGTGCTCAGTCTACCATCAGCGGTAAGGGATATGGTCTTGGTAAAATGCCCCGTGATGAGCACTACGGCATTACAATTGATTCAGCCGCCGCATGAACCCCGGTAAAATGCAGGGCTGGTGTCTTTATCTTAGAAGCGTACTTTTAGATTTCAATACTACGTTCATCGTAGCCATTGAAGTACCATCAGCTTATGTATTGAGGTCATTTTCTTGAATTTGTGTTGGGATCTCTGGTGTGGGTTACGTATGAACTCTGTTATTGCGCGAGGAATTTATGCACCTTCGTGGGCTAGTCTCTGGTTATATACATACATGCCCTTTGTTCTTGGTGATCATAATAGGTGTGTGATCTTGATGCGTGATGACAATAGTTTATTAATAGCAGAATGAGTGTGGGGGAAGGTATTGTTATAAGTAAGCTCTGATTTCATGCAAAGCACTTCATATAACGCGTGTCCCAAGTTTCGCTAGTATTGTTCAACTACAGTAGGTTGTCACTCATATCGATCATGCGACCAATACTCTCGGTATACGGTGAGACTCTACCCGTACCGAAGCTAGTCTACGATCCACCCTCGGAGATAACACCGGGGCCGAACTGTCGGTAAAGGCGCGTTTCTAATTGGGTGGAGCGGCGTTAGCAACGCGCAATGCTTCCGTTACGGAACGAAGTCAATTTTAGATATGCATCCGGTCGCGTAACCTCACGTTAAAATACCCTCTAAACGTGTACCCAATTCGATGGCCTAGAGTACAATGCAAGCCTCCCGACGACATCGCCGCCGCCTTCCTCGATCATGTGAAGAATGCCGCAGACGCAAAGTCAAGTGTGATCGAAATAATCCCTGCAGTCAATGTGTTTTGACTAAATGTCGCTGTCTCTACAATGTCGGCCCTCGTTTGTCACCGGTGAATCCGGGACGGCCTGGAAGGGCAGTATCATCCCTGAACAATTATTTTCCATCGCTCCAAGCGGTGGCCAATGGCTCTGAGTCCAGCGTCCTATCGCGTCAACGACTGGGTTCCGATCCTTTTTCTTCAGTGCCTGGTCAAGCTATGACAGAGGGTTGTCCCGCCTCATTCGCTAGAGGCTCCGAAATCACAAACCTCGAGGGGGAACCTCTATCGCCAGAGCCACTATCTTTCCATAATAGACTGGCTTCCGGACCCAAGATCATTTCTGCTCCAATTTCACAGGCTACTTCGTGTCCTAAGCAAAACAATACTGCAATTCTTGATCGGCCCCTAGTATTAAACAAATCCAGGCTGTTTGGCCAGACGCATTGGACAAACGCTGTTTATGAGGTGAGGCAGCTAAAATTATCCTAAGACGCAACATTGGCATGCGCTTATAGTCCAAGTTCAAGAGAATTGCAGCATTTATGAAAAGCGATACCACAAATTCGGCAGGACAAGTGACAAACCCCCAGTCGAACACAACAGTCCGGACGCTCCTGAAACAATGCAAGCAATTGTCGCAGAACGTAAAGACTCTGCGGCCTGGCAGGTTTCTATCATGCCCAGAGCCTATCGTCTCATCACCGGACACGGCAGACCACCTAGTTTACCTATATGAATCAAATATGGAGTCCGCCTTTCGTATCCTCCATCGACCATCATTTAGAAAAGAATACGAGAGATACAAGGCAGCTTCGATCGACGTTGCCGACGTGACGATGCTCAAAATTCAACTTGTTATAGCTATCGGGTCAGGTATTTGCCCGGAAATAGCCGACGCCAACGAAGTTCGCAGGGCGGCGTGCCAGTGGCTGTACGCTGCTCAAGAGTGGCTATCGGGACCTATGGAAAAAAATCGATTAAATATGGATGGTATTCAGGTCCATTGTCTATTGATTCTGGCGCGTCAGATTCTTTCAGTGGGCGGTGATTTGTCTTGGGTCGCGATGGGCGTGCTGGTGCGTACCGCTGTGCAATTGGGTCTGCACCGTGATCCAAAACATTTCCCCCAAATTTCTGTGTTGTAAGCCATAACTATCGCTCTCATTAATATCTCAAATATCTCTAACACCTGTTGTCACTCAATCAGCGAGGCTGAAATGCGGCGAAGAATTTGGGCGACCGTATTGGAACTGAATGCTCAGGCGTCATTAGATTCAGGCACCCCACCGGGTATCTCACTCGATGACTTTGACACAAGTCCGCCCGCAAATCTGAATGACGAAGATATGGAGGAAGGCAGTACCAGCCTCGGGCAACGTAGCGACACAGTCCAGACTGACACGAGTCTACAGCGCTGCCTATTGCAGAACCTACCTCCAAGATTAGAAATGCTTCGCCGGATGAATGGCCTAGGTATGAAACCGGAAGACGAGCACACCCTGATGTTGAGCGCAAAACTTAGTGCAGCTTGCCGCGAAGTTGATGCTCAGATTCGGACCGACCCCAACCCCCAGACCGCTAGCTTTAAGCGGAATATGGCTTCTCTATTGCTCCGACGCTTTCTACTTGTCTTGCATCGGCCACTGGCTGGCCGGATACGCGAAAACGCATTATACTATCACTCCCGAAAGCTAAGCTTCGACTCGGCCATGGCTCTACTGAAACCTCCATCACCAAATGATGCGTTTTCGTACATCATGCTGCGTGGTGGTGGCCTGTTCAAGAGCTGCACCAATCATGCTTCCTTAGCTGTGGCTTCCGAGCTTCTCATTGAGATAGAAGAGCAAGGGTCTAGTACTTATCGACAAATGCTTGTCGATGCTGTGCGAGAGGCACGCCGACAATGGGTACAGCGCCTAAAGCTCGGTGATACAAACTTCAGACTCCACATGAAACTTAGTATCGTCTTGAGTCAAGCTGAAGATGTAGGAGAGGATGGCGGTCAAACGCAACAGCAGCGTATGGCGCAGAGTGCTAGAGATAGCCTAGAGTTGTGCTATCTCTTGATTAAAGAGAGCCTCGAGTCTGGTCCAAATATCATGTCATCTAAATCTGACGACTGGAGCGGTCGAAGTCCGCATCCAGCACGTAGTACTGAGCAGTCGAACTTAGCTAGAGATCCATTTGGATTTGGAGATATTCTACAGATGAACGAGTCAGATATGGACGGAATATTCGACTCAAATATATTACTCTTGTAGATGTGGTAACAATCTCTGTATGTTGGCCGGTTTCCGGGGTGCGACGGGGTTTAAAACTTCAAAATTAGTCTCCTAGACTGGCGACGAGCGGTTCATATTTCATGTTTCGGTGAAAGGTTTTTTGCGCATAATTCTGCGCATAAAGAATTGGTTTGGAATTCGTTGGTATCATTGGTATTCTCCGAGAACGTGCTGTTTTTTCAGCTTTCTTGACTCATCGTCTCCCCTAGTCAGCCCGTTTCGTAAGTACGAGGCTTGCAGTGCGAAGCATTATTAATGATTAAGTAGCTACTTAGGCCAGCATATAAACCAGTTATCATGACATGACCTATCGGACATTCACACGAGAGAATCTGTGGAAAGCCCGGCCCCGTGGAAAATGAAACCCGTTATATCCGCGGCCCCGAAGAATAGATCCTGAATTTCCGAGATGCTGGAATAGCTATGCTCAATCACGGGAGACATGGTTTCAAGATCTATCTCTTCTCTACGTATATAAAGGTGCATGTGTCCGGTGAATACAATCTCTCTTTCATCACACACAATCATCACTGCTACAGAGTTTTCTATTATACGTAATCTCTTCGCTCAACTACTCGATTTAGTTACAAAACGTTGTTCCATTATGTCGGACATTCCCACCCAATACCAAGCCCTTGTACTCGACCATATTGGTGCCGAGATGCGCATAGAACAACGTTCGACGCCTCAACCTGGTCCAGGTAGCGTCATCGTCCGCATCCTCGAGTCCTCAGTGCTCTCCTACCAAAGCGATATATACAGCGGGAAGCGTCGCTACCCCCTGACCACCCCTATTGTGGGCGGATGTAGTGCTGTCGGGCGCGTCGCAGCAGCTGGCCCCGACGCCACCATACTGCTCCTAGGCCAGCTGGTATGGGTTGACTGCGTCGTGCGTGGACGCGATGACTCGCAAGCTATCTATTTATGGGGCATTCATGACGGTTACAACGCCGGCAGCCAAAAGCTGAGCAGAGAGGTTTGGCACGACGGAACATTTGCAGAGTTCGCTAAAGTGCCGCTGGAGAACTGCATTCCCTTAAACGAAGTCAGACTATATAAGGATTTAGGATACTCGGCTCGCGAGCTTATCTATCTTTCCCACTTGCTTGTGCCGTTCGGGGGTCTCAGGACCATTGATCTCAAAGCGGGCGAGACCGTCGTGGTATGTCCGTCGACCGGAGGGTTTAGCGGAGCCGGTGTGCAGGTCGCGCTCGCAATTGGGGCCAGAGTCATCGCCATGGGTCGCAACGAGACGGAACTCGCACGACTCAAGGCATTCGTGATTAAGGGGACACCCTGGGCCAACATCGAGACGGTCAAGGTCACGGGTGATCAAGCGGCCGACACGGCTTCGCTTAAGGCCTTCGGCACCATCGACGCTGTTCTAGATCTCTCGCCGCCAGCAGCGGCACACTCGACGCATCTTCCCAGTGCAGTAGCCGCACTTCGACGCGGTGGACGGATCAGTGTAATGGGATCGGTGGAACAACCCATTGTCGGTTGGCAATTCCTATCACATGACCTTCAATTGAAGGGTAAACTCATGTACGAGCGTGAGGATATCACGTTGTTTATAAAGATGCTGGAGGCAGGGCTATTCGCCAGAGGTACAGATCTCGTTGAGACCAAGTATTTCGCCCTAGAAAATTGGAAGGAAGCATTCGATATGGCGGCAGAGTACACTGGTGTTGGTAGGATTGTGAGTCTGACACCTTGAGTTTCGATCAGGTGGACATCGTTCAAAATACTGCTGGTATCTACAATCCTAATTACGTATTACTGCAAGCATTGATTATGCCGTATGCCGAGATACTGTCCAGTGATACTCAGCCTTGATCTTTATTAAAAGACGATACGATGGACAGATCTTACTAGTATACTATGATAGGGAAATTATACTTCATCACTGGTGCTGCTTACTTGTTAAATTAACCAGATATGAACGTATCTCACAAATCCCCCATCAGTGCTTCACGGACTGACATTGCCCCCGAATGTCACACGAACCCAAGCCCTGATTTCGACTACAACTAGACGACTCAAAGGAGGTCGATCATCAATCGGTTTCAAGCATGATTTACAAGAGCTTGCAAAGGAAAATTATAAAGAAGCTTTAATCTGGATATATGAACCAGCTAGTTCAGTCATCCAGCCTAGTCGGCACAGAGAACAAACCATTGTCGTTGAGTCAGGCAAGTTAAAGGGGTGTTGAGAGAGTATCAACGCGATAGACCTGAAGGTCTGCCGACCCTATAAGCTCAAGCTGTCTACTTCAGGCGAAACGTTAAAACAGCAGTAGCACGGCCACTGATAAACTAGCCGCAAAATATTCATAGATTTGTGTCCTTCTAGAAGCATCAAATGACATACCATGACAAGTAATCCTGCATAGAAGAATGCCCACGCAGATTCGAATGGTGGTGAATGTGTACCTAAATAGTATTGCAGATAACCTGAATACGAGTAGAACGCTGTTGCTATTTAGTTCAGCATTCAAACTAAGATAGGCTACATCTATGGCTCGAAACTATGGTGCTAAAAAGCCCTGCGTCTAGTCCCAAATCAAATTTACGATTACATACTGATGAATTGCGAGCTTGAACTCGGCCATCTTCCCACGAGCCTGTGCCTCTGCTCATATAACACTACAGCATATTCCAACGCCAAGAGATTGGCATCACTGCATCACCGTCCCAGTTTCAATGATGCGCGGTGGCAATGCTCCCGCGTCCCCATCAGAGCAGCGATCGTCTGGCCCATAAGTATGCGTGACAAATCCCGCCTTGAATGGACCAAAATAGCCGTCACCCACAGTATTGTCCTCGAACCGATTGCCATGCGAAGGGCATTCATCCCCGATGTCGTCGATCCAGTCCGAATAGGCCGAGTATTTGCCTGCCGTAATGAAGCGGTTTCCCTCGATCAGGTTGTTGTCTGAGCCGTCGCGCGTGCGTACTGCATCACCGGTCACCTGGTTGAACTCGTTGTCCGCGATGATGTTACCGCGCGCGTTGTGTGCCACGTATATCGCATGGATATAGGCCGTCAGGTCCTCGTTTTGGCCGTCACCATCACTGTCAGCTGCGTTGGAGTTCTTGACGCCGTGGAATCGATTGCCCACAATGGTGTTGTTGCTAGACTGGCGCAGGCGCAGGGCGGCGTAACCCTTTGGGTTGGGGAACCCGTGGGTATAGAAGGCGCCAATACGCTCGAACAGCATGCTACGCACCTCGTTGTAACTGTTACCCGGCGCCTTGTCACGTCCCAGATCCAGACCCAGCCAGTAGTTGGTCACGGTGAGCCCGATAAAATGCAGATTGGTGGGCACTGCGGCGTCGGTACTGTCTCCCATTGTGAACCACGTCAGGCCAGCGCCCTTGCCGTCGAATATCGGCTTAGTCGCGGCACCCGTAGGCGGCGCGAAGGTTATGGGCTGGCCGTTGAAGTAAGTCCAGATGACCGACTGGCTAGCAAAAGCACCTTCGGCAACGACGATGTTCACCGCGTCGGTAGGCTTCGTCGCCGTGACCTTAGCAAGTACCCCTTTGAGCGTTTTCAGGGCGTCTGTCGTGCTGGAACCAGTGTTGCTGTCGCTGCCGCTGGGTGACATGTACAGCGTGGTGGCTGGCACCAGCGTGGGACCCAGCGCTAGCACGCCGCACAGCATTGTCCATTTTCTACACAAGTGCATATTGTCTACTTGGTTACGACGAACCAAACCGCCCATGGAGACACTTTCAAGTTTCGAGAAGCCATGAATAAATAACACGGTCACTAAATGTGTGATATAATATGACGTCAAATGGCAATCAAGTTCGGTCTCCGATGTATACGCTCTCCGAGTATGGCTATGGTTTCCGAAACTTGACCAACTTGGGTCAAAAGTCCCTGTTGCCTAATCCCCACTAGCAAGCTCCCATTATTGGAATTATCTTATCTTTATGCTAGCTGGTACGTTTAACGATTACGCTGTCAAGCATACAAGCCGTTGGGCAAGAAATTCAATTAAATGGTTAATGAATGAATTAACTTCAACTTTAACGGTGGGTAACTAATGAGTCTAGCTGTAATTAAAATATAACAAGTAAATTAAGTGTAAGGACTTTACATGCATTATACTTGTTGTCGAGTGTCACCTACGTATTCCTCGCCTTGGAGTTTATCTTTGTGCACACTAATTCAGAATGGAACGCCATAACCGACGCCCTGAGAATTTAACATATTGGTTTAATTATTACATGTCATTTCTAGTGGTCTTCTGCATTATGCAGTAAGGTAATTAATGAGAATGGGTTTGCGCGGCGACTAAGAACCAGAAATACTGTCGTAAGACAGGACAAGAAGCTTCAAATATTTCTTAGGCCATTCTGGGCAATAATCGTTGCAGTGATAGCGCTCCGGTCGATTTTAGTGAGTGCATTGCGCGGGATGCGGTCGGCCATAGCCACGGCCTCCGGAAGCTTATAGTCGGCCAACTTGTGTTTTGCAGCCATCAGAATGGTCGGCACAGCCTCAGAACTCACCCCAGCCTCTAGTACAAGCAGGGCACCGACGCGCTGTCCCCATACCTTATCGGGAAGCCCGGACACAGCTGCTTCGTGCACTTCTGGGAGATTTTGTAGAACTGCTTCCACCTCTGCAGGAGAAATGTTGGAACCTCCTCGGATGATCAGATCCTTCTTGCGACCTATGTACTGAAATTCTCTATCTCCGACCCGGCGAACAAGATCACCCGAGTGGAATATGCCATTAGGTAGCCGATTGATTTCGCCCGGATTCTCCCAATAACCGGGGGTAGTAGTTGATGAACGAAGCAGCATTTCGCCAGTCTCGCCGTCGGCGACGTCCACACCGACATCGTTGACAATCCGAATTTTAGCGGAGCAATTGAGCCGAAAATAAGGGCCAACCCGACTTCTAAGAATAGTGCCGCCCACATCCCCGGTAGCAGCCCAGAACGACATCAACGGCTTGTCAAGATGAGTCTCGAAGTTGACTTCGATTTCTGGCGGACAGCTGTCGCCAGCAACCGTGCAAGTTTGGAGGGAGGTCATGTCTCGTGGCTGTTCACTATGCCGCCGTGCGATGGCCGCACACATGAAGGGAAGCCCGAAGATCACAATGCAGCGGTGTTTTTCAATTGCATCTAGGATAATATCTGGATCAAACCTGGGGATCAACACAATTGTTGCCGATTGGGTAAACGCAGATGTCATTTAATAAACACCGCTTCCATGCATCAATGGCGTTAGTAACGGTATAACGTTACCGGCGGTCAGTCCTCTTCCCGGAGCGCTGCACCCGAACGAAGATAGGATCCGATGGGTCCAGACCACGAGCTTGCTTCGGCCGGTTGTACCTGATGTCGACAGCAGGAGGGCGGCCGCATCTGGGTCGATATTGGCGAAATCACTCGGCGCACTACCTATCTATAAGAAGCAATTCTGACCAGGGTCTGGCACTATCGGCTGCACTGACCATCCTAGCGATATACCTGGCAGAACTAGCGATCAGGCTCTCCACAAATCATGACCACCTTGTCTGCCGTATGCGTAGCGCATGTTCTCAACGCATCAAGTGGATGAATATTAATTGTCATCTTGTTTAGAGATGTATGGCTCTGGAGCGAGGATGGGCCACCGTTCGGTCGTTACTAGATAGGGATGAAGGGGTCAGGGTTCAATATTATCGATGCCTAATCAGGTTTACAGTGTTACACTACATGAATATCGGCTACTAGTCACCTACGTACATAGTGTTCAGCAAATTGGCTTGATGGTCACCCCTAAAGGACATACTCTTAGCACAACTCCGCACCAAGTATTAGGGCTCTCCAGTCATTCTCTATTGTCCGTTTTTGAGGTTGGTTTTAGAGAGAGAGAGAGAAACAACCTCGGGATCCTATCATGAGCGCCGCCGATCTCCTTAAACGAGAGACTGTTTAGTAGACCGCTGTTTCAATGTTGAGCCATGTTGCAAAGGGGCCCTACTATTGGCTCAATTCGGAAAGTTTGGTAATCAAAAGCATTCAAGAAATGTCGAGAGTACAGTAGTGGCTTTATATCGTCTGGCGGAAACTATGGGGACGCAGAAACCCCTCGGTAGCGGTAGTGCTATCGCAGGACCCTCTGACCATTGAAGCCGATGTGCTACCACATCTCGCCGGAGTGCCCGGTTCAAGGCTCGGAATCGACACCAGGCGCTAACAGGGTCAATCTCATTTGCTGTTGGATGCTGTGCCCACTGATTTGTGATAATTTGGAAAAGGACCTAACGGGATCGGCAGTCATGTTAGAGGACATGTTCTCGCCGGCCAAGAGCACAGTTCACCCGCTGCTTTCTGGGATTGATGGGCAGTTTTTCCAAGTGAAAAGGTCTGCGACAGTATAGACGAGGAATATTCTAGGTGTGGGCAACAGTATGCTTTCACAGCCGATGGCGCACTGTTATTGTATGCATTGGTAGCGGGCGGGACAATGGTGCAAGCTATTATTTCGAGCGTCGAGGATCCGGAGGAGAGACAGGGTGGTCGGAAGCGCAAGCTTAGAGACGAAGAGAAAGAGAGATTACGCCAAAAATGGAACGTAGCGAACGGTATAGTAAAGGTGAGGTTCTCAGAATTCTATATATTCAAAATATTGAGACGGTCGCTGACTAAAGCAGAATTACTCTTATCCGAACCCTCCCTCCATACGTACTCGCAGCACGAGCACACATCTACATCGGCGTATTGTCGAAACAATATCTGTCTCATTGGCGACGCTGCTCATGCATCTACTCCTTGGCAAGGCGCTGGCGCCGGACAGGCTCTTGGGGATCGCGTTATCCTCGCAGCTTTACTGGGTGGAATCACCGATCCGAAAGATATGAACAAAGCTTTCCAGGTATTCGAGTTGACAAGGACGCCGAGATGTAAACAGGCCATCCAGTCAAGCAGAGAAGTTGGGAATATCCTGTGCAGCCAGGATAAGTATGAGACCCTTGAGGGCTGGAAGAAGGCGCTGGAGTGGAAGTGGGATTTTCTATACGATTTCGATCTTAAAGAGCAGGAGGGACAGGCTGTGGAGGCCTTGGGGAGGTTGATGGCTGCTTAATTGATTGATTGTCTTTAATGCCATGTAGAGTCATGAAGAACTCAACACCCTAAACCTCTTGGCAGCGCTGGTTACAAGCAAAGCGAAGTCAAGTATTAGTGATCACTTCGATTTGAGTGAATTTATTAATTAATTAGCTATTTATATGAATCCCATGGTTATTATTTGCTTTAAATAATGAACTAGAGACCCCTTTAAGCCGGGGGCAACGAAGCCCTCGCTTTAGGGCTGCATGGTTTGATAGGTTTTCTGTAAACACCAAATAGCCATACGTATAACCTTTTAAACCTTTAGATGTTCGACCTTCGACCTACGACTTTCGACCTAGGTATACGTGCGATATGATTAGCTAATTATTCCTTTACTGGGTTAGGGAGAGGGAGACGCTTAGCTGAGGTGTAGAGTACTTCCTCTTATTAGTCTAACTGTTGGTGGCGCTCTTTGCATGTACGTACGCCGAATGTAGAGGTTAACCTGTGTTGTTTATATTCATCTCTATTTTTCTAAGGTAAAAGGAGTGACTAGTCTAGGTGGTCCGAAGATAATCTGTACAGGTAGCGACCTGAGAGGTACGCGAGGTCTGTGCGCGAGGTCTTATCTCCTTATCTTATCCGTCGTGATAAGATTCCTCGCTGTACACCAACCTGCGTACGCGTGAGTAACACTAGTATTCCAACGCAAACCAAGATAATTAGAACCTGACAAAAGGGTTTAGGTAATATACAATATAGAAATGAAAAGAAATATGATGAGGAAACCTCTAAGGCGAGCCAAATCGATTGTTTTATATATCAAAAATGGTTCCTTGGTAGGTCTAGAGGGCTGAGGCCAAAATGGAGCAATTGGTGGGCGCGACGTTGAGGAATTGATGCCCGCGCCGTTGTTGGTCATCTTGAGCGAAAGTCTTGACTATGTGCAGGCAAGTTCTCTGTGACCATACACACAGTACCCCCCTTCGTCTCCATTCGCGTATGCCACCGTAGCCATTTAGAACAGGGCTGCAGCACCGGCAGCACCACCCAGAACTGCTGCACCCATCAGGGCACCCGTGGGTCTAACCGCAGCGGCTGTAACGAACGAGGTCGGGTAGGTTCCGTTGGAACTTCTGGTGGGAGTAGACGTCTGGGTGCAAGGGTTGCCCGTAGGATGCAAATAAGAGTCAAGCTGGCTGGTCTGGCTCGCGATTGCATTCTCTGGCACACAATCGGTGATGAAAGCCACAAGCTTGGGTTCGAAGGACTGGCCAACGGCAAGGAATTCCTGGGCAAAAGTCTGGTACGTAGGTAAAAGAGACGAAGGCAGCTGTTCGGCTATAAGGCAAAGCTGCGAGGCGTGGTATTCGAAACTACCCGTCATGAATGGGGGAGCTGGAGGGAAGGCGGTTTGCGTGGCGACATAGGAGAGTATCACAGCAGGTGTTGTAGGCGCCACCGCGATTAGGTTGGAGAGAATCGAGCCTTCGGCCGCGGAGCAGTACTCACTGTCGGATTTCTGAGACAGTGAAGTGCCCGCAAGCGCGGTTATGGCGAGGAGGACTTTGGCGGTATACATATTGCTTGTTGATTTAGATGGTTGAAGTGCTAAAGCTGTAAGATAGTATAATGTACGTAGAAGCAAGGATAGAGAGGCGTATTGAAAGCATCTAGAGGTCGAGCTGGATAGTCTTATATATACCGGTCTACAGAGGTATACAAGGGACCACAAGAAACATTGCGGGCTTGAGGCTTTGGACAAGCCCCCCGGTAAGGCCTGGCACGAGCTTTTACAATGCCAATTTGGTGCAAGTACCTTAAGGGTTGTTGGGCTTTTGAAGGTATTGCGCTGACTGCCAAGTGTACGACGATTATGTTAGTTTCACCCATACTGAACTAAGTAGAGTTTGTACTAAGGAGACGATACGATGACTGCAGATACTCCTAACACATGTCAACAGGAGAACTTACCTAGCAAGGCTAGTTACAAAGGATTCATTCCCTGTTAGCTTGAGTTTAAGCCCCTACCTGAACACACCGAGATTGTCTTTCTGGAACTAACTGCTACCACAAAATCCCCAACCCCTCCCTAGCCGCGCATCTGTTGATTGATTACGCATTTGCTTGATAGTGTTTAACGTTCTAATAGTATCTATTGATCCTAAGTTTCCTGGAGACCAGTAAACATAACCTGTTCTGTTCTATGCTTTACTATGTTTAACTCCTGTACTATATTTAGCTGTTGCAAAAGCTGGTCCCTGGCCTTCTTGGCGTGCTAGATTATAGCTCCAATACCCGCTCTTTTCGGACCGGGGTATTGTTACGCAAAGCTACACAAGGTAGTACACGCTTAACTATTATCTCGCCTTACTTAACCGAGAGAAGAGAAGCAAGGGTCTATATTCTTTCTTACACCATTATCAAGAAGCGATACGTGAATTGTCAGGTCGGTACGCTTGTTTGGAGATAAATATACATATAATATGTATTGTGCAGGAATGTTCTATGGACATCTTACTCCTATGGCGGTTAGAAATGGGGTCGAATAAAAATAACACACCCTAGAGTACCACTCATTTGCCATAGTTTATACTGGCTTGTTAAGAGTTTAACTAGCATAATAGGCAGTCTAGGTAATAATTCTGGATAGAATTGGAGAACTACTAACTTACGCATGGTGATGTTAAGCGTTTTTGATATGCCGTGGTGGGACGGCGCGGATCTTGGATCGTCAAGGCACCATATAAACTCCACTGCCGGCGCTAATTATTCTAATTGGCGGAAACAGCTTTAGCATCTTACATCTTCTCCATTAGTGCTAACCCTAAATGAACAACAACTCTACATTACAGTCGATTTTAAGGTCCCGCTTACAAATTCCAATTTGGATAACAGGCGCGAGCCCTTAAGCCTCAAACTCCGCCATTCTCGTCCGAATGAAATCGTCCGAATGGCGTCGGATTCGTCCGAATGAATGGAATGATTTATAAAGGTAACAATTTGCTCGATGCCCCAGTAGTATACCTAGGGTGATAGGATTCTTCTATTTATGGTATATCAAACCCCAGGCAGCCTTAACTCCGAGCTCTGGACTAGCGGATATGGTAGGGCTGATTCCAAACTGCTCTGTTCTACTGTAGATACATCTATGAATGGAGATATCATGAACTAATCTAGGTGGATGAATGGTCTTGTAGAGTGAGGGAAGATAATTGGAATAGAACTACGATAAGGGCAATAAAGAGGTACTGTCTCTCTACCCTTCTGCTTTACCTTCGTACTGAGCTCAATGGCCGAGACCTGACCCCTGCTAAAGCCACTAGTGTGAACCACCAAGACAGGAATACAGACAACACAACACGATACGATGCTATCTGAGAAATAAATGATAACAGCTGTGGAGATAGTCCTATAGTGCATTGGTTTCTTTGAAGATTGGCAGTTTGGGTGATTGGTAGTTCAAACGATTTGGTGCGAACTTTTTAGAACTACTGAAACACTCAACCAAGTAGGCATTTGAACGTTGCTTGATTTAACCCCTAGCCTATACCTTGTAGAATGCAACACCAGTATAAGCATGTGTTGCACCCTCAAACAGTTTCTCTTTCCCTCCCTTGACACTGCATTTCCACAAATGACCACCGAGATCAGCCACGTACAGGCAATCATTCGCCTTATCCAAGCGTAATCCGATACCTTCTCCCAGGCCCTGTGCGAGGACTTCACGCCCAAAAGGTTGCTCATCCGCGGCTGAAGCCGAATCGGGGTTGATTATCTGCTTCCGATTGAGCGTGTTGCCCAACGGCAGCTCACCACGATCGGTCCAGTACAGGTGGCCAGTCTCGTCATCAAACTCAAGATCGATACATTCTGGCAAATTAGACATGACGAGCTCGATGTCGTTACGGTTGGCAGGGTCGGACGGCGCTGCTAGGCTAGCTGCGAAGATGCGACCTTCATTGGCTTTAGAATGGCCTTTCTGCGTCCAGAAAAACTTGCTGTGCTTTCTGGACACTGCAATACCGACTGGCCAATAAGTGGCGTCTTGTTTCTTAAGTGGTTCGGAGGACCAGTCTCCAGACTTGTAGAGAACTTCAAGCCCACTCCCGTCCAGATTGCACCGGATGATGCGTAGCCCTTCGCGATCACAGCAGTATAACTTTCGAGCTTCTTGATCGATAACCATTTGCTTCGGCGTGTGAGCTCCAGTTCCCGGCTTCAGCACGTATTTGATATCCGAGCCGTCAAGATTGGCAGACTGTATCGAGCCATCATTCTGCGTAGGATAACCCATATTGGTCCAGTACATGCGCGTCGGGTTAGTCAAACTGTCAACGTCGACACCGTCTGGAGATGATAGCTTTCCGATAAGTCGCGCCGGCCGCGCATTCTTATCCTCGGCTGTCAGTGAGAGTACCTCGCCAGAGCGTAGCACCTCCTCCAGGGTTTTGCCTTTCAAAGGCTCTGCAAGGCCGACATTGAGAAGCAGAATTTTGGTCTGGGTTCCAGGAGCAGGTGGACCATAAAGACCTCCTTGAGCGCTACTCTTGTTACCCAGCTTGCCCTTCTCGATAAAGTTCTTTTGCAGCCACTCCAAATGGTACACCGGAAGATTGCGCTCCTTGATGTAGTGCTCTTCAATGTGTTCGACAGTATCTAGCCCAACATAGTCCATCAGCGAGCTGAGAAATAGTGAGCTTTAATTGTCCAACCAAATAATGCACGGGTTTGGCTAACCATGGGCCAATCTTTTTCGCTGTATATTGCTCAATCCAGATAGCATCAATCACTTCGGGGGTCGAGACACCCTCGGCGAGAACAGACAGAACTTCACGCTTAACGGCTGCCCAGATACGGTTGAATATAAAACCAGTCGACTCCTTTAAAGCCGTAACAGGGTGAAGGCCAGCTTCTTTCAATCGATTTTCCATGAACTGGAATATGGGTGTTGCGGTATACCCACATGTCATAAGCTCGACAATCACAAGCTAGGTGTTCTTTGGTCAACAGCTGTGATATTGACCGTTGAAAAGGGTGTCTTACCTCTGGTGGCATCATGAAATGAGTATTCAAGATTCTCGATTTCGTGCTATCGTTTTGAACTCGAGATAGGAGTTGTCCACTCTTATAGGAGCTGCTGTTAGTAGCGAGAATGCAATCAGTGGGCGCATATTTCTCCAGATCCGCAAATATGGTTTCTTTGAGGCTAATTATTTCCGGCACGGCCTCAAAAACGAGCCAGCAGTCCTTGACGGCAGCGGGGAGATCCTCCACTGCATGTAAACTGCCCGGTTCGCGAAGGGTGAGATTCGTGTAGATGCTCATATGTGTACGAACATAGGTTAGAGAGCCATCGCGCGCCTTCGCCGATGGATCGCGGATTCGAACTTCGTGGCCGCCGGCGACAAAGCAAGCTGCGATTCGACGGCCGAGTATGCCGCCACCGAGAACGCACACGGGACGTCGTTGCCAGCCTTTGGGCCCTTCCCACGAGTCGGTGTGTGAGTCATTCATGATGATGGTAGGTATTGTGGCCTCAGACGGATACTCTGTTGGAATTACTTGTTCACCGTTTGATCCCCATGGCAGGGAACAAGGGATTGAACATGGCCTCAGACAACATGCCCAAGAGAAGCTTCAAGAATACCTACGTCAGAGTTACGAATCCATTTTGATACACTATGTGCCGATCTTGTCATCCGTCTGCCAATAACCGCGCATGAGGGGATCGTAAGCCTGAATCATCTGACCAGATTAAGCAACAACATGGAGAAAATTCAACCTAGCAGGGGTCTCACGCCATGCGTCGACTTAGTCAGCTCCATGCATTGGCGTAGTCAAGCATCAGCTTGGGACCTGTGATAGTTGTCATTCCACCTCGGCTCGCAATTCAGATATTAACGAACGACCTTATCTTGAGGTCGATAGTTACTACTGCACTAGTGTCTGCATAATGCTCCTGAGGCGAGTTTTCTAAGCTAAAGTAGGGGGTCACGGGCCATTCCCTCACGAGCCACCGGCACTGTACGTTATTCTTATACAAATATAAAAGGTGGGGCTACTAAATGTAAAAGCGGGTAAACATTAAACAAATAAGTGGGTAGCAGGTTAAATTATAAAAAAATGATGCTTTTTAATAAAAATTAATAAAAATATATTTATACATAAACTTAAAGCTTAACTGCATAAAGTTTTATAATATAGTATAAAACTAATTATTTTAATAAAGTTTTATTATATTAAAACATAAACACTTGTTTAACTTTGCACTAATAGTTAATTAAACTTAATAAAATAAATAAAACAATATTTTGCTACAAAACTTAATGCTTGCTTGGCCAGACTGGTTCGGCTAATAGCCACCTTACAATCAACATTATCCGCTCCTTTACTGTCTTTTTGTCCGGACCTATGGGCACAATGCCGGACTTTTGAATCCTAACACTACCTGCCTTGCCATCTATAAACCCTTGTACTACACGGAATGTCGTGGCAGAGATGGTTATAACGGTGACCTATTAACTCCCCAGTCAGCAACGAAGAGAATATGAGGGGACCAGTTCTAAGGCGCCAAAGGGAATGAGACAATATTTGAAAATTTCTAGCTCACCGGCACAACCTCGTACTTCTCGTTCTGGGGGTGACGCAAGAAGTTGAGTGTAAGCATGAGGATAGACCACACCTCACTGAACATGAGCGTGTTCTCCTTAAGCTCCTCCCCTTCTATCAAGGTGCAGTTGACGTGTGGCAAGCGACCATCTTTAACACCCATAATGTATTCAACCTGCCATTTCTCATCGCCGGGGAAATACCGAAGCTTAGTTGCTTCCCAGTCGTCGGGGCTATCGGCATTATATTAGCACGAGTTATGTAACACCACTAGGTATAAGACCACTTACTGTCGGCAGTCCCACTTCGACTGTTGTGCAAGAAACCCGTCCTGATAGATAGCGAAGAGATGCCGATTGAGGTGCTGGGCTACAGCACATGAGTTAGGGAATGGGTGGCGGGGGTCTGTGTGTAGATCCCTCAAGCTGTTGAACCCGTATTGGCTGGCGAGGTGTTGCATCTTCTCAGATGTAATCAACCGTAAGAAGCCCCCTCCATTCTCGGATTTCCAACTGAGATCGAGTTGGCCACAAGTAATCCGGAAGTTGTTCCACTTTCCAGAATCGATATGCGCCTGGGCGACATGTGGTCGAAGTTGCCTGAGTATTTGTAGAGTGACCTGGACAATGGGCTTCTGGAGTACGGGTGTAAGGGGTTCAGACATTTGATGTGAGTGCATGACGCTCTGCGGTTCTGTTGTTCTTGATGTTTTGGGTTCGGTTCCTGTCTGTTCTAAGCATAGCGGACCAACTGACCTTCTACGAGACATTGTGCTCATTTATGTGTTGAAGCGAGGCGTAAATGCAGTGGTTAGTTGAGGAATTTTACCGCCCAGGTGGAGAAGGGTATTTGATGTTGGCATACTACGTGAATGATGCTGTTGGTGATGCCAGGAGCGCGGGCAACATTGGTGTCCTGTTGTTGGTAACCACAGTGCTTAGGTTCCCTAGATAGGTTAGAGAGTTGTTCTACATTTAAATGTAGTGTTGTCGTAGTGGAGTCGGCCCACAAAGTCATCCCTGTTGGCCTGGTAACCAGCGGCAAGCATTTAGCCAATTATATTGTGCTGTGCGGTTCTCTCCGGGTGCTTCGTGCTTGGACCAAACAACCAATGCTACCTGCTTAACACCTCCGTACATTAGGTGGCCATGGAAAAAGTTATTGATTGAAAGAGATACTCACGACATTTGTTTACTCATTATCTACCCAAGTCTACTATAGGAAAAACAGGAAAGTTAAACCGCCATGGGATAGATATAACATTAAAAACTGTGAAGGCGCAAACTTCCACCGCTCCCCCATCCCTTTCTCGCTGGTATGATGGGCAATGCCTTCATCTGCATTGCTTGCATTGCTAGCATCGCCATCACCAACAAGAACGCCTAGCGCCGTGATGCAAATGGCAGAATTAGCTAGGTAATAGAGCGGCATGCTAGGCCATCGGCGACCGATCAACCCACAGTCCTAGCAACATGTCACTAGCACCAACAACGACGCCCAACGGAGAGGGGTAAATGGCTCACTGGTGAGGCTGTGGAGAGGCCCGTCACCAACAGGAGATACTTCTTTAGGTAGACAAGGTAATTCGGCATCATGCCGGTTGCCTTGGCATGTTGGGCACAGCCCCATTTACTCAAGGTAGTTGAGCCGCCGCTGAACTCGTCTGAAACCAACTCTTCCATCATGCGAACTAAATACCAAAACCTCAGCTGATGATTCGTTACAATTTGCCTTCGGTGGAGTGACGAGATCGCATATGTCTACCAAAAACGAGATGCTAGTCAAAATTATGTCAGCTACAGCGGAACTAAGAACACTGCATCAAAACCAACACGTGAAAGCTACGTTCTACCAGCCTGACGGTCAGAGACTGAGGCGTATGATACCTCTTGCTTGAGTCAAGTATAAGATGATGCGAAACTACCACTACAACGCCGTAATGTAACCGATCCTTGATTCTCTGCAATCTCTCTCCCAAATTACTTCACATTCAGTTTTCTAAACTTTCTTGTCGTAGACAATGCCTTACGAACCAGAACTACCGGATACTCGTGCGACATGAAGGTTTGAATCCCGGTTCCTCGTATGGAAATCTATCCATGAATATGGACTGGCCTGTTCTGGCTCGGAAATCTCCAGAGAGCAGTTTCTATTACTCCGTACTCTATGGGTAGAACACACCGTAGATCAACTATATGCACGCGATAGGTCTCTCTGGATAAAGAAGTCCAGTTTCGAAGACGCGCAGAAGTTCCTATCTTCAAGTGCCATAGCACCTACCTGGAAGCAGTTTCTCAAGTCTACTGGCACGCACCCAGACACTCTGGAACAGGAGGGTTATGCCAGCCTTCATACCTTTTCCCTCGTCAGATACCACCAGGCCCAGTCGCAGGGCTTGAGCTCCGGAGTCGATGACAGTGCCAAGATGGATATGAGTCCAATCGCCAAGAGAACAAGAAATCAAGTCAAGCAGAGAGTCGCCGTTCAATCATCCCCGACTCCAGCCCCGAAACTCTCAGGTCTGGAACAGCCGATGGACGGACTGGGATTAAGCGATCCCCCCCCTAACCGGCCCCCTACTACACCAGACCGGGGCGGCTCGCGTGCTCCATATAGGACACCAGAAGATGTTTCTTCTCCCTTGGAAGACCCTAGGGTATTTAAAGCCATTGGAGATGAGCAGATTGTAAATACGGCTCTTATCGAATACCTCAACGCCCTAGCGATCCACTGCACCGAGCTCAAAGCGAACTGGACCCTGCATCGTCTCCAATTGGTCGCACGAGATCATCAGCGAGCAAAGACATACGAAGCAAGGGTAGATGGATACCTGAGAAGACGACAAGATGGGCGGCCCTTGGCAATCATCGAGGTCAAGCCGTTTGCAAGGCGCACGAAGCGGGAGGCAATCAGGATGCAAGAGAGTGCGCAAATGGCCTCATGGATCAACCAACATCGGCCGCCAAACATGAGCCAGCTTCGCGGCACAGCACACAAAATTAGGTATGCGTTTGCCTCCATACTATGCAACTATGTACCTACGGTTTCTTCTGACGAAATGTGGCCAGACGTCTCCTAATCTCACAAGATCGTCATTGGATCTACCTCAATTTCGCAGTTTTTGATGCAAGTTATGTTGATTACATCTGCGATGAGCAGGGAATTGATCTCGATGCAGTCTCGTTCCTTCAGATGAACGAGTACGGCCCATTTGATGTTGGAAATCAATTAGATATGTCGAGGCTAGGAGAGCTCGTGCTAGGCTACGCGTTAGGTGAATGCGGGCAATAGCTACTGTTATGCAGGACTTTGTTGAAAAGCTACCTATGCGGGGGGGGGGGGTCCTAGGAAATGGTTGCGCAAGGCTTGCCAAAGGATTGCAGGGGCTTGAAATAAAAAAAATTTCGAAATGGACTTTTTTAAATTATAGTTTTAAAATAAATTCTTTTTAACAAAATTACTAGCGGTTACTACTATGTTTTATTATATAAAACTTTTAGCTAAAAATAATTATTAGCTAAAAATAATTATAAGCGTTAATGATTATTTCGCTTTTAAAATATTATTATAGCTAAATATAATAAATATAAAAAAAAGTTAAGTTTTATTTTTTAAGCTTTATTATTATATTTTATACCAAAAAAAAAGTAAAGCTTTTATAATAATGTATATTATTAAAGGATTTACATTTAAAACCCTTTTTTGCTAGCGTAAAAAAAGCGTTAAAAATGTAAATTAAGTTATAATTATTAAATTAAATATTAATTAATTAAAGTATATATATACTTGTTTTATAACAACTTTAAAGCTAAATAACTTATATAATATACACTATTATAAAAACTTATATACATGATTTTTTCTTTTTTTTTTTTGCTTTATTTTTCGAATATAATAATATTATATTAGTACTAAAACTTAAATATTTAAGAAAATTAAATATTTTACGAAATTATTATTTAAAGAAATTAAAAGAAATCTAGTTATACTTTAGCATATATTTAAAACGTATACATAATATTTTATATACGTTTATTGTTTATGTTATATTAGTTATTTAGCTTTTAAGCTATTATTTATATATATTTTAGCGCTTTAACTAATTTAATAAAGCAATTAATATAAACGTATAAAGAATTAATATAAATGTTAAATTAGCAGTATTGCTTATACGTAAGTATAACTTATATACAGCTAGTAGTTTTATTTATTATACGAATAAAATAAAAAGTTGTGCATAAACTACGCATAAACTATTATTTACTTATATAGTTTTTTTTTATATAAGCAAAACTAGCTTGCTTTTTTACTTTTTAAAAACATAAATAAATATAATAAACAATAGGTTTACTTTTATGTTTATATAAGTATATACGTATAAAAGCAAAAGTTATTAACATTAATTAATAATTATATTAGCAATTATAAATTAGCAAAATAAAAAAACGAATGTTTATTGTTAAAAAAACAGTTTTTATATTATTTTTTAAAACGGTTTATATAAAAAAAAAAAATTTAATAAATTTTAACGTAAACTAAAACAAACGTGTTAACGTTAATTTTTTATATAATTTAAAACTAAAATATATTTGTTTAACTATTAATTATATTAACTTAATTTATATAATATAAAACTAAAATATA